>CM026209.1:25756182-25821513 GCA_014839995.1 Xenentodon cancila | reverse complement strand
TGAAGACAGGACTAGTGGAGCTGAAGACAGGACTAGTGGAACTGAAACCAGGACTAGTAGAGCTGTAACCAGGACTAGTACAGCTGAAGACAGGACTAGTAGAGCTGAAGACAGGACTAGTAGAGCTGAAAACAGGACCAGTGGAGCTGAAACCAGGACCAGTCGAACTGAAACCAGGACTAGTAGAGCTGAAACCAGGACTAGTAGAGCTGAAACCAGGACTAGTAGAGCTGAAACCAGGACTAGTGGAGCTTAAGACAGGACTAGTGGAGCTGAAACCAGGAGTAGTAGAGCTGAAACCAGGACTAGTAGAGCTGAAGACGGGACTAGTAGAGCTGAAACCAGGACTAGTAGAGCTGAAAACAGGACCAGTGGAGCTGAAACCAGGACTAGTAGAACTGAAACCAGGACTAGTATAGCTGAAGACAGGACTAGTAGAGCTGAAACCAGGACAAGTAGATCTGAAACCAGGTCTAGTAGAGCTGAAGACAGGACTAGTTGAGCTGAAAACAGGACTAGTAGAGCTGAAGACAGGACTAGTAGAGCTGAAGACAGGACTAGTGGAGCTGAAGACAGGACTAGTAGAGCTGAAGACAGGACTAGTAGAGCTGAAACCAGGACAAGTAGATCTGAAAACAGGACAAGTAGATCTGAAAACAGGACTAGTAGAGCTGAAGACAGGACTAGTAGATCTGAAAACAGGACTAGTAGAGCTGAAGACAGGACTAGTGGAGCTGAAACCAGGACTAGTGGAGCTGAAGACAGGACTAGTAGAGCTGAAGACAGGACTAGTGGAGCTGAAGACAGGACTAGTGGAGCTGAAGACAGGACTAGTGGAACTGAAGACAGGACTAGTAGAGCTGAAACCAGGACTAGTAGAGCATAAACCAGGACTAATAAAACTGAAACCAGGACTAGTAGAGCTGAAACCAGGACTATTAGAGCTGAAACCAGGACTAGTAGAGCTGAAACCAGGACTAGTAGAGCTGAAACCAGGACTAGTAGAACTGAAAACAGGACTAGTAGAGCTGAAGACAGGACTAGTGGAGCTGACAACAGGACTAGTAGAGCTGAAGACACGACTAGTGGAGCTGAAGACCGGACTAGTAGAGCTGAAACCAGGACTAGTAGAGCTGAAGACGGGACTAGTAGAGCTGAAGACGGGACTAGTAGAACTGTAGATGGGACTAGTAGAGCTGGAACCAGTACTAGTGGAGCTGAAAACGGGACTAGTAGAGCTGAAACCAGTACTAGTGGAGATGAAGATGGGACTAGTAGAGCTGGAACCAGGACTAGTAGAGCTTAAACCAGGACTAATAGAGCTGAAACCAGGACTAGTAGATCTGAAAACAGGACTAGTAGAGCTGAAGACAGGACTAGTGGAGCTGAAACAGGACTAGTAGAGCTGAAACCAGGACTAGTGGAGCTAAAGACGGGACTAGTAGAGCTGAAACCGGGACCAGTCGAGCTGAAACCGGGACCAGTCGAGCTGAAACCGGGACCAGTCGAGCTGAAACCAGGACCAGTAGATCTGAAACCAGGTCTAGTAGAGCTGAAGACAGGACTAGTGGAGCTGAAAACAGGACTAGTAGAGCTGAAGACAGGACTAGTAGAGCTGAAGACAGGACTAGTGGAGCTGAAGACAGGACTAGTAGAACTGAAAACAGGACTAGTAGAGCTGAAGACAGGACTAGTAGAGCTGAAACCAGGACAAGTAGATCTGAAAACAGGACTAGTAGAGCTGAAGACAGGACTAGTGGAGCTGAAACCAGGACTAGTGGAGCTGAAGACGGGACTAGTAGAACTGAAGACGGGACTAGTAGAGCTGAAACCAGGACTAATAGAACTGAAACCAGGACTAGTAGAGCTGAAACCAGGACTAATAGAGCTGAAACCAGGACTAGTAGAGCTGAAACCAGGACTGGTAGAGCTGAAACCAGGACTAATAGAGCTGAAACCAGGACTAGTAGAGCTGAAACCAGGACTGGTAGAGCTGAAACCAGGACTAGTAGATCTGAAAACAGGACTAGTAGAGCTGAAGACAGGACTAGTGGAGCTGAAAACAGGACTAATAGAGCTGAAGACAGGACTAGTGGAGCTGAAAACAGGACTAGTAGAGCTAAAACCAGGACTAGTAGAGCTGAAGACGGGACTAGTAGAGCTGAAACCGGGACCAGTCGAGCATAAACCGGGACCAGTCGAGCTGAAACCAGGACCAGTCGAACTGAAACCAGGACCAGTAGAGCTGAAGACAGGACTAGTAGAGCTGAAACCAGGACAAGTAGATCTGAAAACAGGACTAGTAGAGCTGAAGACAGGACTAGTGGAGCTGAAACCAGGACTAATGGAGCTGAAGACGGGACTAGTAGAACTGAAGACGGGACTAGTAGAGCTGAAACCAGGACTAATAGAACTGAAACCAGGACTAGTAGAGCTGAAACCAGGACTAATAGAGCTGAAACCAGGACTAGTAGAGCTGAAACCAGGACTGGTAGAGCTGAAACCAGGACTAATAGAGCTGAAACCAGGACTAGTAGAGCTGAAACCAGGACTGGTAGAGCTGAAACCAGGACTAGTAGATCTGAAAACAGGACTAGTAGAGCTGAAGACAGGACTAGTGGAGCTGAAAACAGGACTAATAGAGCTGAAGACAGGACTAGTGGAGCTGAAAACAGGACTAGTAGAGCTGATACCAGGACTCGTGGAGCTGAAGACGGGACTAGTAGAGCTGAAACCGGGACCAGTCGAGCATAAACCGGGACCAGTCGAGCTGAAACCAGGACCAGTCGAACTGAAACCAGGACCAGTAGAGCTGAAGACAGGACTAGTAGAGCTGAAGACAGGACTAGTGGAGCTGAAGACAGGACTAGTGGAACTGAAACCAGGACTAGTAGAACTGAAACCAGGACTAGTAGAGCTGAAGACAGGACTAGTGGAGCTGAAGAGAGGACTAGTAGAGCTGAAACCAGGACTAATAGAACTGAAGACAGGACTAGTAGAGCTGAAACCAGGACTAGTAGAACTGACACCAGGACTAGTGGAGCTGAAAACAGGACTAGTAGAGCTGAAACCAGGACTAGTGGAGCTGAAGACGGGACTAGTAGAGCTGAAGACAGGACTAGTGGAGCTGAAAAGAGGACTAGTAGAGCTGCAAAGAGGACTAGTGGAGCTAAAACCAGGACTAATAAAACTGAAACCAGGACTAGTAGAGCTGAAAACAGGACTAGTAGAGCTGAAACCAGGACTAGTAGAGCTGAAGACAGGACTAGTAGAGCTGAAACCAGGACTAGTAGAGCTGAAACCAGGACTAGTAGAGCTGAAGACAGGACTAGTGGAGCTGAAGACAGGACTAGTGGAGCTAAAGACAGGACTAGTAGAACTGAAGACAGGACTAGTGGAGCTGAAGCCAGGACTAGTAGAGCTGAAGACAGGACTAGTAGAGCTGAAGACAGGACTAGTAGAGCTGAAGACAGGGCAAGTGGAGCTGAAAACAGGACTAGTAGAGCTGAAGACAGGACTAGTGGAGCTGAAGAGAGGACTAGTGGAGCTGAAGAGAGGACTAGTGGAGCTGAAACCAGGACTAATAAAACTGAAACCAGGACTAGTAGAGCTGAAACCAGGACTAATAGAGGTGAAACCAGGACTAGTAGAGCTGAAACCAGGACTAGTAGAGCTGAAGACAGGACTAGTAGAGCTGAAACCAGGACTAGTAGAGCTGAAGACAGGACTAGTAGAGCTGAAACCAGGACTAGTAGAGCTGAAAACAGGACCAGTGGAGCTGAAACCAGGACTAGTAGAACTGAAACCAGGACTAGTATAGCTGAAGACAGGACTAGTAGAGCTGAAACCAGGACAAGTAGATCTGAAACCAGGTCTAGTAGAGCTGAAGACAGGACTAGTGGAGCTGAAAACAGGACTAGTAGAGCTGAAGACAGGACTAGTAGAGCTGAAGACAGGACTAGTAGAGCTGAAGACAGGACTAGTGGAGCTGAAGACAGGACTAGTAGAGCTGAAGACAGGACAAGTAGATCTGAAAACAGGACAAGTAGATCTGAAAACAGGACTAGTAGAGCTGAAGACAGGACTAGTAGATCTGAAAACAGGACTAGTAGAGCTGAAGACAGGACTAGTGGAGCTGAAACCAGGACTAGTGGAGCTGAAGACAGGACTAGTAGAGCTGAAGACAGGACTAGTGGAGCTGAAGACAGGACTAGTGGAACTGAAGACAGGACTAGTAGAGCTGAAACCAGGACTAGTAGAGCATAAACCAGGACTAATAAAACTGAAACCAGGACTAGTAGAGCTGAAACCAGGACTATTAGAGCTGAAACCAGGACTAGTAGAGCTGAAACCAGGACTAGTAGAGCTGAAACCAGGACTAGTAGAACTGAAAACAGGACTAGTAGAGCTGAAGACAGGACTAGTGGAGCTGACAACAGGACTAGTAGAGCTGAAGACACGACTAGTGGAGCTGAAGACCGGACTAGTAGAGCTGAAACCAGGACTAGTAGAGCTGAAGACGGGACTAGTAGAGCTGAAGGCCGGACTAGTAGAACTGTAGATGGGACTAGTAGAGCTGGAACCAGTACTAGTGGAGCTGAAAACGGGACTAGTAGAGCTGAAACCAGTACTAGTGGAGATGAAGATGGGACTAGTAGAGCTGGAACCAGGACTAGTAGAGCTTAAACCAGGACTAATAGAGCTGAAACCAGGACTAGTAGATCTGAAAACAGGACTAGTAGAGCTGAAGACAGGACTAGTGGAGCTGAAACAGGACTAGTAGAGCTGAAACCAGGACTAGTGGAGCTAAAGACGGGACTAGTAGAGCTGAAACCGGGACCAGTCGAGCTGAAACCGGGACCAGTCGAGCTGAAACCGGGACCAGTCGAGCTGAAACCAGGACCAGTAGAGCTGAAACCAGGACTAGTGGAGCTGAAGACAGGACTAGTAGAGCTGAAGACAGGACTAGTGGAGCTGAAGACAGGACTAGTGGAACTGAAACCAGGACTAGTAGAGCTGTAACCAGGACTAGTAGAGCTGAAGACAGGACTAGTAGAGCTGAAGACAGGACTAGTAGAGCTGAAAACAGGACCAGTGGAGCTGAAACCAGGACCAGTGGAGCTGAAACCAGGACCAGTCGAACTGAAACCAGGACTAGTAGAGCTGAAACCAGGACTAGTAGAGCTGAAACCAGGACTAGTAGAGCTGAAACCAGGACTAGTGAAGCTTAAGACAGGACTAGTGGAGCTGAAACCAGGAGTAGTACAGCTGAAACCAGGACTAGTAGAGCTGAAGACAGGACTAGTAGAGCTGAAGACGGGACTAGTAGAGCTGAAGACGGGACTAGTAGAACTGAAGACGGGACTAGTAGAACTGAAGACGGGACTAGTAGAGCTGAAAACAGGACTAGTGGAGCTGAAAACAGGACTAGTAGAGCTGAAACCAGGACTAGTGGATTTGAAGACGGGACTAGTAGAGCTGAAACCAGGACCAGTAGAGCTGAAACCAGGACTAGTGGAGCTGAAGACAGGACTAGTAGAGCTGAAGACAGGACTAGTGGAGCTGAAGACAGGACTAGTGGAACTGAAACCAGGACTAGTAGAGCTGTAACCAGGACTAGTACAGCTGAAGACAGGACTAGTAGAGCTGAAGACAGGACTAGTAGAGCTGAAAACAGGACCAGTGGAGCTGAAACCAGGACCAGTCGAACTGAAACCAGGACTAGTAGAGCTGAAACCAGGACTAGTAGAGCTGAAACCAGGACTAGTAGAGCTGAAACCAGGACTAGTGGAGCTTAAGACAGGACTAGTGGAGCTGAAACCAGGAGTAGTAGAGCTGAAACCAGGACTAGTAGAGCTGAAGACAGGACTAGTAGAGCTGAAAAGAGGACTAGTAGAGCTGAAGACGGGACTAGTAGAACTGAAGACGGGACTAGTAGAACTGAAGACGGGACTAGTAGAGCTGAAAACAGGACTAGTGGAGCTGAAAACAGGACTAGTAGAGCTGAAACCAGGACTAGTAGAGCTGAAACCAGGACTAGTAGAGCTGAAACCAGGACTAATAAAACTGAAACCGGGACTAGTAGAGCTGAAACCAGGACTAATAGAGCTGAAACCAGGACTAGTAGAGCTGAAACCAGGACTAGTGGAGCTGAAACCAGGACTAGTAGAGCTGAAACCAGGACTAGTAGAGCTGAAACCAGGACTAATAGAACTGAAACCAGGACTAGTAGAGCTGAAACCAGGACTAGTAGAGCTGAAACCAGGACTAATAAAACTGAAACCAGGACTAGTGGAGCTGAAACCAGGACTAGTGGAGCTGAAAACAGGACTAGTAGAGCTGAAACCAGGACTAGTAGAGCTGAAACCAGGACTAGTAGAGCTGAAACCAGGACTAATAGAACTGAAACCAGGACTAATAGAACTGAAACCAGGACTAATAGAACTGAAACCAGGACTAATAAAACTGAAACCAGGAGGTCACGTGAGATGGCTGACTGAGAGACGTGTTTTTGTCGAGCTCCCGCTCCCACATTAATCCTGGGTCGCTCCTTTTTTTGCTTTATCTGCCCTCTTCAGCATTTTGCATAGCCCGACACTCCTAAGATACACTGGTTGCCCGACAAACGGTCTTAACCTAAAAATGTCGAAACAGACCAAGTTACAGACGCGGAAAACGATGCTAGCATCCTCTGCTAATACGCAGCTAAGTGCAGCAGCGGACAACACCGAGTCTCCACCGGTCATGGACACGTCTGCCTTGATACGAGAGGTCTCTCAAAACTTCTGTGACATAATGGAGGACAAGTTTTCTAAACTCTCCGAGACCTTGGACAGACTCTCAGCCACCCTGGAGAGCCTCTCTAAGCGAATTGCGGAGGCAGAGCAGCGTGTGTCAGGTGTGGAGGACACGCTGTCTGTCCTGCAGGAAAAAGCTACCAAAACCGAGAAGAAAATCAAAGAATTGGAGGCCAGCTTGGACGGAATGGAAAATCGGAGCAGACGTGACAATATCCGGATCCTCAATCTAAAGGAGGGCGCAGAGGGAAACCAACCCCTGCAGTTTTTTGAGTCATGGTTGCCCACCGTGCTCGGCTTGGGCGCGAACCCCGCGACCAAGTCCCGCATCAAGATCGACCGTGCTCACCGTAGTTTGGGACCGCGGGGTGAGCGTCCTCGCCCGGTGATCATTAAACTCCACAATCCGAGGGACAAACTGAGGATACTGATGGCGCTCCGAAAGAAACCCACCCTGGAACAGGACGGGCAGCGGGTCTTCATCCAGCAGGATATTTCTGCGGCGGTGCGAGAGAGACGCCGGGCTTTCAACGGAGTATGCCAGGCTTTGATCAGCAAAGGGGTCCGCTTCAACATGCGCTATCCAGCCACACTGGTGGTGCACCACAACGAGTCGGATCACAAGCTTGAAACAAAAAGTGCTGCAGAGGTCTTTCTCAACTCATTGGACTAGAGGCTCCAGAAGAGGATCCAACAAGTTTGTGAAGCTGTCCCTTTTTTTCTCCTACCTTTTCTTATATAATTTGGCAAATCTTTATCCGTAACTGAGAAAACACTTCTAACTTGAAGGCAATCTCATTACTTGTTAGGATTCTCCATGAAATATACCTCAAATTTTATGAAAATGCCTATATGACTTCATATGTCTATACAATTTTTTTTTGTTCTATTCGTGATTTTTGCTATGTGCAGCCTCCTATGTTCATGACCTTTAGAGCACCTTAGGATCATTGCTGTTATTAGTGGAATGATATTGATATTCAGTGGGGGCGGGAGTGGGATTGGTTTGTTTTTTCTCTCTTTTCATCTCCGGGGGCAATAACATTTCTCAGCAGCGCGTGGCCCTATCTTTCTGCTTTCTGCCACAGGGCGATCTTATTTTCTATATTTGTTTTTTTTTTTTTTTTTCCTTTTTCCTCTTCTCTCTCTGGGCCTTTTAAGGCCACATGTCATCGTTTATGTACTTGTTTTGGTTTACGGGAGTATCAACGGTTCTGAGTGATCTCCCGATGCTTAGGATAGGTTCGTTTATGTCAGCACAGCTCTCTTATCAATCCATTCTCGTTCATGCACATGGGGCAATCTGGGTCCACTCCCTAACATTGCTCAGATTAAATCACCTCTGTTTGTTAACTAAAAGTTATTTTCTTTATGAGTGATATCAAAATTATAACATTGAATGTCAAAGGCATTAACCACGTGGTGAAGAGGCGTAAACTACTCTCAATGTTTAAAAAAGATAAGGTACACATAGCACTACTACAGGAAACCCACCTAACTGATCTCGAACATCTGAAGCTCAAACGTGATTGGGTTGGCCAGGTCTTCTTTGCCTCTTACAATTCAAAGAGCAGAGGAGTGGCAATACTCATCCACAAACGCCTACCTTTTACACTTGATAAAATAGTTCAGGACAGAGAGGGACGATATGTCTTGATTACTGGATCTATGTATGGGGAACAGATTATGATAGGAAGTGTGTACGCTCCTAATAGCTACGAAAGCCCATTTTACTCCAAATTACTGGCTGAAATTTCTGCAATAGGCCCCGGACATATCGTACTTGGAGGTGACTTCAATTGTGGTTTAGAGCCCAATCTGGATTACAAACCAGCCAAAAACAGGCTTCTTTCCAAAATCTCACATGCTACAACAGAATTATGTACAGCCCTCGGATTACTAGATGCATGGAGGGCCTTCAATCCGCAAGGAAAAGACTTAACATTCTTCTCTCATCCTCACCATTCTTTCTCAAGAATTGATTATATTTTTGTCTCAAGATTAACTCTCGACCGGACCAAATCCTGCTTTATTAACGCATGTCCCCACTCTGATCACTCTTCTGTCACAATTGAACTCATGCCTCCTTATTATGACCCTCAAGTTAGACAATGGCACCTGAAACCGCTTTTGCTTAGCAACCCTGACTTTATATCATACCTGGAAGCAGAGTGGAAACTTTACATCTCCAAAAATGATACACCTGATACCTCAGCTTCCACTCTGTGGGAAGCCGGTAAAGCCTTTATGAGGGGATCAATTATCTCTTATACAGCAGCAAGAAAGAAAATTGCCCTGTCCAAACAGCTAGACTTAGAACAACAAATTAAAAGTTTAGACAGAGAGCTCAAAATTTCTTTCTCCGCAACCGTTTTTAAAAAACTGGAAGCTGCCCGATCAGCACTGGACCACTTGCTAACTCAAAAGGCCGAATCTGCTGTATTTTTTGCTAAGCACAGTCTATTCACGTCTGGTAACAAACCTGGCAGGCTCCTGGCCCGACTGGCGAGAGGCCGAACCGCTCCTACCGTAATACCAGCTCTGAAAGACAATACTGGTACCCGACACTTCAAAACCAAAAACATTTGCAATATAATGAAAGGTTTCTTTCAAAATCTGTACACATCGGAATGTCAAAACACATCAACAAAAAGGAAGCGTTTCCTTGATGGAGTCAACCTTCCCTCTCTATCAGAAGAAAGTAGCCGCACCCTGGGCAGACCAATTACAGAGCAGGAGGTCATGGACACCATCAATTCCCTGCCCAATGGAAAAGCTTCAGGCCCTGATGGATTTGGCCCCGAATTTTATAAAAAAATGGCTAGGATGGTGGTTGGACCTTTGACTAAGATGTTTGCTGAGTCGGGCATGAGGGGTTATCTTCCCCCTACCTTGAACCTAGCCTACATTTCTCTAATTCTTAAAAAGGATAAACCTGCAGATAACTGCGCCTCTTATAGACCGATCAGTCTACTTGGTACTGACATCAAAATACTTGCAAAGCTACTTTCTAAAAGACTGGAGTCGGTGCTGCCTACTCTGATCAATCCGGATCAGACAGGCTTCATAAAGAATAGATACTCTTATTCCAATGTTCGCAGGTTACTTAATATTATCCATTTCTCCCAAAGTTCCAGGACTAGAGCCCTGGTGTTATCCCTAGATGCTGAAAAAGCATTTGACCGTGTTGAGTGGGAGTATCTATTTGATACACTATGCAGATTCGGGCTGGGTACAGGTTTTATTAACTGGATTCATCTTTTATATAGATCTCCGACTGCCAAGATTCGCGTAAACGGGTCGATGTCCGACATCATTCCCTTATCTAGAGGTACTCGTCAGGGGTGTCCCCTGTCCCCATTACTATTTGCCATTGCACTGGAGCCACTAGCAGAGACCATCAGGCATCACAAAAATCTGTCTGGTGTCACCTTAGGAAACACCGAGCATAGAATTTCCCTCTATGCTGATGATGTCCTTCTGTTTATCACAAATCCGGAGAACTCCATACCTAACTTAATTTCAATCTTTAATCGATTTGGTGAGATATCAGGATATAAAATCAACTTTCAGAAATCAGAGGCACTGCCCCTTGGCAACTTCGGAGATCATACCACCTTGATTGATTTCCCATTCAAATGGTCACTCTCCGGTTTTATTTACCTGGGGATTAGAATATCAGCCTCAGTTAAGGATCTATATAAACTAAATTTTATAACTACTGTTAAATCAATCAAGAACGATTTAAATAGATGGTTTGACCTCCCTCTGTCATGCCTGGGTAGGATCAGCTTGATCAAAATGAACGTTCTTCCTAGAATTCTGTATCCAATGCAAATGTTACCACTTAGGATCAATAGGTTGGCTATCTCAGATATTCAAAGATCTATATCTCGATTTGTGTGGCATGGCAAGAAACCACGACTAAATATGAAGACTCTACAACTACCGGTGAACAAAGGAGGCCAAGCACTCCCCAACTTTCTATACTACAACTGGGCTTGTCATGCCAGAATAGTGTATGGTTGGCTTAAACACTTCCTTGACCCGGAGGAGCCCCATGTGGATGCCTGGAGCTGTGCCCCTCACTCCCTCCTAAGCTTGCTATCAGCAAATTTAAATGATCTTCCAGAAGAGGTTAAAAACAATCTGATCCTTAAAAACACACTCAGAACCTGGCGCGATATCACCAAACATGCCGGCCAGCAAGGTGCCTCATTGACATTACAGCCATTAATTCATAATAAAGCTTTCCCTCCGGGCTGGGGGGTGAGTATCTTCAATGAGTGGCACGCAAAAGGGCTAAAATTTCTGGCTGATTTATTTGACAACGGGAAAATTATGTCGTTCTCACAACTTCAAATCAAGTACGGGATCCCGCGCTGCCAGTTCTTTGGTTTCCTTCAAAAAAAATATTCTTATGCAACAGGCGGAGGGAAAACCAATACAGAATACTACACAGACTGCAGTGTACCCCTTACCTTTTGAACAAAATCAACCCCCAGGTATCTGACACATGCACCAAATGTAAAAAGGAGACAGGAACCTACTACCATTGTTTATGGTCATGTCCATTAATATGTAAATTCTGGAAAAATGTTACTAAAGAACTACGTTCAATACTACTCAAAACAATAAAACTAGATCCGGTCTTGTTCCTTCTGAATATACCTCCAAAGCAGCTACCTGTAACTGCTACACAACTGATTCTACTGGGAAAACTCCTGCTCCTGGCGAGACGATGTGTTCTACTGCAGTGGATCAGGGAGAAGCCCCCCACTGTTACCCAATGGTACAGAGAGATATTCCAAGTTATTCCCATGGAACATCTTAGCGCCTCCTTAAGAGGTAATGATGATGATTTCTACCGGATTTGGCAACCACTTCTTAATCACCTCCCTGACGACCTTCTTGGTTTACTGCAGAGGGGACGCTCCTCCTTTGTCTTCTCAAGAAATCGGTGGGAGGTGGGGAAGCAGCTTCGATAGGATAAAATACCTGCTGTTATGTGATGTCCATGTGCGCTACTTTTTATTTGTTTGGTTTTTTTTTTTTCTTGTTTTTTTTTTCCTCTTATCATTGCAACATATGTACTTGACTGAGTTGATGTTGTGCTGACCTGTTCATATTTCTATTTCAAAAATCAAATAAAATAATTTTAAAAAAAAAAAAAAAAAAAAAAAAAAAAAAACTGAAACCAGGACTAGTAGAGCTGAAAACAGGACTAATAAAACTGAAACCAGGACTAGTAGAGCTGAAACCAGGACTAATAAAACTGAAACCAGGACTAGTAGAGCTGAAACCAGGACTAATAAAACTGAAACCAGGACTAGTAGAGCTGAAACCAGGACTAATAGAGCTGAAACCAGGACTAGTGGAGCTGAAAACGGGACTAGTAGAGCTGAAACCAGGACTAGTAGAGCTGAAGACGGGACTATTAGAGCTGAAACCAGGACTAGTAGAGCTGAAACCAGGACTAATAGAACTGAAACCAGGACTAGTAGAGCTGAAGACGGGACTAGTAGAGCTGAAACCAGGACTAGTAGAGCTGAAACCAGGACTAGTAGAGCTGAAACCAGGACTAGTAGAGCTGAAATGGAGATGGAGGTTGCAGATTAACTTACTGCTGAATCCAGATTCTTGTGGCCGGTAGAGGAACCGCAGATTTCGTGTCTTCTCAGCTGGGCGTGAGAATGTTGGTTCTTTGTTCAGACCTGATTGTTGTTTGTTCACACCTGTTCATAACCCATTCAAACCTTGACTCTTTTCTTTATCATTCAGACGTTTTCATTTCTTTTTACAGTAATTCTTTTTTTTAACACTGGTTATGTTTTGTTTCACACCTGGCCTGCACTTCCATAAATGAGTTTTTTTCCATTTACATTTTCCATTACATTATTTAAATCGCCCATTTGACCTGCTCTCACTCGTTCACACCTGTTAAACTGCAGTGTAAACCATTCATACCTGTTGGTTTACCGGCTTGTTGCAGCTCTGTTGCAGCACTGACGGACTGCATGAGGAACAAATCTTTGGCCAAGTTTTTTCGGGACCGCCAGGCATCGTTCAAGCGCTCACTGCCTCTGGGTTCATACCTTCTCAAACCTGTCCAGAGGATCCTCAAATACCACCTGCTTCTCCAGGTACACATGCAGCTGCATCACCAGCAGTGACACTTACTCATGGTAGACAGAGAAGAACGCTTCAGAAATCTAGCAACCAGCTTCTACATGCAGCACACGGTAGTCTGTTAGAGGTTTACGTTTCCACAGATTGTAACGCTGTAGGGATGACCCTCGTCATGGGCTCGTGGTCACCACTGAGCCCAGGTTGGTTTCTGAGCTCCTCTGTGGCCTCATGTTCTCTGGTTTCTCTTTTCCTGTTCAGGAAATCGCCAAGCACTTTGACCCTGAGGAGGAGGGCTATGAGGTGGTGGAAGAGGCCATCTACACCATGACCAGGGTGGCATGGTACATCAACGACATGAAGAGGAAGCACGAGCATGCAGTCAGACTGCAGGTCAATGACAACACGCAGACGTGTCACACATGGATTTGTGCTGTAAAATCTACTATAACCAATCTTCAGAAGTCAGAGTTCATGTATCAGGATCAAGTTTTAAAATGGGGTGTGAAGAAGTCTGATATTCACTGGGACACGCCCACCTTCACTCAGTTGCAGTCATGCTGATCAGCTTTTTCCTAATCTGTTTGTTTTCCCTGTTTGCCTGTGCGGTAAATTGACAAACACAAACAGCATTTTCATCCATCCTCCACCTGTCCTCCATCTGTCCTCCAACCGTCCTCCACTCGTCCTCCATATGTTCTCCATCCGTCCTTCATCCGTCCTTCATCCATCCGTCCTCCACCCATCCTCCATCCGTCCTCCACCCATCCTCGACCCATCCTCCATCTGTCCTGCGTTTGTCATCCACCCATCCTCCATCTGTCCTCCATCGGTCTGGTCTGTGCTAGTCATCATGTTTGAGCATAGGTGCTCATCAGTGTACGTAGCACCAGGACACCCTAGGCGGAGGTCAATGATTGACTTTGTTGTTGTTTCATCTGACCTGCGGCCGCATGTCTTGGACACTCGGGTGAAGAGAGGGGCTGAGCTGTCAACTGATCACCACCTGGTGGTGAGTTGGATATGCTGGTGGAGGAGGAAGCAGGACAGACCGGGCAGGCTCAAACATATTGTGAGGGTCTGTTGGGAACGTCTGGCCGAGCCCTCGGTCAGAGGGCTCTTCAACCCCCACCTGTGGCCTGGGAAGCAAAAACTTGAGGCCATGGAGGAGAACTATCGGTTGGCACCAAAGAGATTCTGGAAAACCGTCCGGCACTTCAGAAGGGGGAAGCAGTACCCTGCCAACATCATTTATGGTGCAGTTGGAGAGCTGCTGACCGCAACTGGGGACATTGTCGGACGGTGGAAGGAATACTTTGAGGGTCTCCTCAATCCCACCGACATGCCTTCCACTGAGGAAACAGAGGCTGGGGACTGTACTCTTCCATCACCCAAGCTGAAGTCACTGAGGTAGTCCGTAAACTCCTTGGTGGCAGGGCACCAGGGGTGGATGAGATTCACCCTGAGTACCTCAAGTGTCTGGCTGTTGTAGGGCGAACTTGGTTGGCATGCATCTCCAACGTTGCATGGAGGACAAGGACAGTGCCACTGGAGTGGCAAACTCGGGTGGTGGTCCCTCTGTTTAAAAAGGGGGACAGGAGACTCTGTTCCAACTATAGGGGGATCACACTTCTCAGCCTCCCTGAGAAAGTCTACGCCAGGGTACTGGAGAGGAGACTTCGGTCGATAGTTGAACCCCGGATACAGGAGGAACAATGCGGTGCATAAGCTGGTGACACTGGACCAGCTCTATACCCTCCTCAGGGTGCTGGAGGGTTCATGGGAGTATGCCCAACCAGTCTACATGTGCTTTGTGGATCTGAAGAAAGCATTCGACCGTGTCCCTCATGGTATTCTGTGGGGGTGCTCCGTGAGTTTGGGGTCCGGGGCCCTCTGTTATGGGCTGTTCGGTCTCTGTACGACCGGAGCAGGAGTTTGGTTCGCATTGCTGGCAATAAGTCAGACCTGTTCCCAGTGCACGTTGGACTCTGGCAGGGCTGCCTTTTGTCACCGATTCTGTTCATAATTTTTATGGACAGGATTTCTAGGCGTAGCCAGGGACCGGAGGGGGTCCAGTTTGGGAACCACAGGATTTCATCTCTGCTTTTTGCAGATGATGTTGTCTTGTTGGCTTCATCAAACCAGGACCTTCAGCATGTGCTGGGTGCTTGGTTTGCAACCAAGTGCGAAGCGGCTGGGATGAGAATAAGCACCTCTAAATCTGAGGCCCTGGTTCTCGACCGGAAAAGGGTGGCTTGCCCTCTCCGGGTAGGTGGAGTTGTCCTGCCTCAAGTGGTTTAAGTATCTCGGGGTCTTGTTCCCGAGTGAAGGAAACATGGAGAGGGAGATTGACAGACGGATTGGTGCAGCGTCTGCAGTCATGCGGTCGAAGTACCGGACCGTCGTGGTGAAGAAGGAGCTGAGTCGCAAGGCGAAGCTCTCGATTTACTGGTCAATATACACTCCCACCCTCACCTATGGCCATGAACTTTGGGTATTGACCGAAAAAACAAGATCACGGATACAAACGGCCGAAATGAGTTTCTTCCGCACGGTGGCTGCTCAGTCATCCGGGAGGAGCTCGGGGTGGAGCCGCTGCTCCTTCACATTGAGAGGAGTCAGCTGAGGTGGCTTGGGCATCTGTGTTGAATGCCTCCTGGACGCCTCCCTAAAGAGGTATTCCAGGCATGTAGCACCGGGAGGAGGCCCCGGGGAAGACTCAGGACACGCTGGAGAGACCATGTCTCTAGGCTGGCTTGGGAACGCCTCAGGGTTCCCCCGGAAGAGCTGGAGGAAGTGTCTGGGGTGAAGAAGGTCTGGGCATCCCTGCATTGACTTCTGCCCCCCGCGACCCGGCCCCGGATAAGCGGAAGAAGATGGATGCATGGATGGGTGGAAATTTATTTTACACTTCACATCTGTCACTTATTATTTTAGAGGATTTAGAGAAAGTCCAATAACAGAGCACCGCTCGGGTTTAGATTAGGGATTCCGTCCCACTCAATCACGGCCCTCCAGGTATCACTGTCATTGCCCATGTGAGTGTTTAAGAACCTCAGTAGAACAATGAAGTTCCCAGTTGAAGCACTTTCAAGTACCCTTCCCAGGGACTCCAAGAAGGCAAGGAACTCTGTACTGATGTTTGGCCCGTACACACAAACAACAGTAAGAGACCGAAGGTGCAAGGAAGTAACGCTCTTTTTCCAATACATGGCAGCTGAGCTGGGGAGCTATAAGCAAGCCCACGCCAGCTTGCTGCCGCTCACCCTGGACAACTCCAGAGTAGTCCTTCTCAAAGAGCAAAGTTCCAGAGTCCAAGCTATGCATGGTGTTGAGCCTGACTATCTACAGGTACCTCTCAACCTCCTGCACAAGCTCTGCCCCCCCAGCTTACTGACATTCCTAGAGCCAGGAGCTAGAGTTTTTGTCCAGGGCTTGGGTCATCATGGCACCCCGCCACGACCGCTACCCAAACCACATTACAAGGCCCCTCATGGTCCTTCCTGCAGGTGGTGAACCTATGGGAAGGCGGGCAGACGGTCAGTCTGTCCATAATGAACACCACGTTCAAGCATAAAGGGTGTCCATCAGTGCACATGACACCAGGAGACCCTAGGAGGTTGATGATCAACTATGTTGTCATTTCATCTAATTATCTGTCGCATGTCTTGGACACTCTGGTAAAGAGAGCGGCTGAGCTGTCAACCAATCACCACCTGGTGGTGAGTTGGATATGCTGGTGGGGGAGGAAGCTGGACAGACCGGGCAGACCCAGGCGTATTGTGAGGGTCTGTTGGGAACTTGTAGCCGAGCCCTTTGTCAGAAAGGTCTTCAACTCCCACCTGCAGGAAAACTTCTCATTGAGTCAGAGTGGACCATGTTCTCTGCCTGCATTGTCAATGCGGCAGCTCAAAGTTGTGAATGCAAGGTCTCTGGTGCCTGTCGTGGCGGCAATCTCCGAACCTGGTGGTGAAAGAAGGTGTCCTATCGGGCCATGTTGGCCTGGTAAGACTCCTGACGCAGTTGACTGGTACCAGTAGGCCAAGCAAGCTGCAGCTTGGGTGGTCGAAGCTCAGCTCGGATGATCCTGTAGGCAAAAACTCAGGTCTTGGAGGAGTTCGGTGAGGCCATGGTTGAGGACTATTGGTTGGCCTTAGAAAGGTGAAGCAGTACTCTGCCAACACTGTTTACAGTTCGGGTGGTGAGCTGTTGACCTTGACTGGGGACATTGTTGGACAGTGGAAGGAATACTTTGTGGATCTTGTGGATCTAGAGAAATCATTCAACCATGTCCCTTATTCTGTGGGGAAGGGGGTTCTGTGAGTATGGGCTCTCTGCTAAAGGCTGTCCGGTCTTTGTACGACTGGAGCAGGAGCTTGGTTTGCATTGCCAGTAGTAAGTCAGACCTGTTCCCAGTGCATGTTAGACTCCAGCAGGGAACGGTGAACCACAAAGTAGAGCAAAGGAACCCTCATTCAACGCTAAATATCTGAACTGAACAATCAGAATCAGAACTGAAACAATGTGGTTGGTCACGATCACTTTTGTTGTTTATGATGCAACTTAGGCCACAGGTAGGGGACGGCAGTCTGGTCACATGGTTTGGGCCTATCTTGGGGGGACAGGGCTTGTAATATAGTCAGTCCAGTCGGTCTCTTTATCTCCAACCACTTTTTTTTTTTCATACTGTGTCATTAGTTTGCTCAGCGGTTTGGTCAGCTGTTTAGACTGCGGGCCTGGCTGTGTCCATCCTTGCACTCTCTTACACGTTTCCACGACTTCACACAGCACCCATCTCATCCGGTACAGCACTGTTACAACCTCCCAACGCAGTACAGCGGTGGGATGAAACACTACCTTGATCCAGCTCCCATACCGGTCACACAGCTCAGCGAGTGTTTATGACAGGTGCAAACTGCAAATCGAAGTCAATCATCTGAATATATGTGAATGCTTTTCCCTTTAGGAAGTCCAGTCGCTGCTACTGAACTGGAAAGGTCCAGACCTCACTACGTACGGAGAGCTGGTCCTAGAGGGTACCTTCAAGGTTCATCGGGCCAAAAACGAGAGGACGCTCTTCCTGCTGGACCGCATGCTGCTCATCACCAAACGCCGTGGAGAGCACTACGTCCACAAGGCGCACATCTCTGTGAGTAACTGCAAACAAACGAGCAGAAATAGTTTTAATGGTGGGGAAAACGTGTTTTCACTGGTAGTTTTCACGTCTGTGTCCTCAGTGCTCCACTCTGATGCTAATTGAGAGCGCCAAAGACTCCCTGAGCTTCAGTGTCACACACTACAAACACCCCAAACAGCCTCACACTGTCCAGGTGAGTGGAGCTGCACCTGCCCGCTGGTGATGTCACTGTCGGAACGGATAACGGCAACAGGCTTTTATTTTCTCATGTCCTGTCTGAACTCCTTGTTGTTCTTCTGCACTTCTAACATACAATTTAATAGTTTATTGTCTCTTACCTAAAGAAGATAGAGACAGATTCAAACTAAGAAGAAATGCAAAGGGATAGAACAAAAGAGAAAGAGAAAAAAATCTAAAGTTACTATTCTAAATGACCTCGGCCTTCAAAGCACAGATTCTCTACCTGACAGGTGCTAACCAGCATCAGTCTCATAAGTGGGCTGCAGGCAGGTGGTACCTGGACCATCTGCGAAGGAGCTTCTAACTTAGGGAGAACAAACTCACAAACAAACATCAGGGGGACGGTCCACACAAACAAATGGGTTGGAGGCATTTGAAGTGTTTTGGACGCTCTGCCAGGCAGTTTGAGCCTGTTGGAGCATTTTGGAGGCTCTGCCAGGCTGTTGGAGCATTTTGGAGGCTCTGCCAGGCTGTTGGAGCATTTTGGAGGCTCTGCCAGGCTGTTGGAGCTTGTTGGAGGCTCTGCCGGGCTGGTGGAGCCTGTTGGAGGCTCATCCAGCCTGTTGGAGTCTGTTGGAGGCTCTGTCAGCCTGTTGGAGGCTCTGCCAGGCCGGTGGAGCCTGTTGGAGGCTCTGCCAGGCCGGTGGAGCCTGTTGGAGGCTCTACCAGGCTGGTGGAGCCTTTTGGAGGCTCTGCTAGACTGGTGGAGCCTGTTGGAGGCTCTGCCAGGCTGGTGGACCCTGTTGGACCCTGTTGGAGACACTGCCAGGCTGTTGGACCCTGTTGGAGACACTGCCAGGCTGTTGGAGCCTGTTGGAGCCGGTTGGAGGCACTGCCAGGCTGTTGGATCCTGTTGGAGGCTCTGCCAGGCTGTTGGAGCCGGTTGGAGAATCTGTCAGCCTGTTGGAGCCTGTTGGATCTTGTTGGAGGCTCTGCCAGGCTGGTGGAGCCTGTTAGAGCCTGTTGGAGGCTCTGCCAGGCTGATGGATCCTGTTGGATCTTGTTGGAGGCTCTGCCAGGCTGTTGGAGCCTGTTGGAGCCTTTTGGAGGCTCTGCCAGGCTGTTGGAGCCGGTTGGAGAATCTGTCAGCCTGATGGAGCCTGTTGGATCTTGTTGGAGGCTCTACCAGGCTGTTGGAGCCTGTTGGAGCCGGTTGGAGGCACTGCCAGGCTGTTGGATCCTGTTGGAGGCTCTGCCAGGCTGTTGGAGCCGGTTGGAGAATCTGTCAGCCTGTTGGAGCCTGTTGGAGCCTTTTGGAGGCTCTGCCAGGCTGTTGGAGCCGGTTGGAGAATCTGTCAGCCAGATGGAGCCTGTTGAATCTTGTTGGAGGCTCTGCCAGGCTGGTGGAGCCTGTTAGAGCCTGTTGGAGGCTCTGCCAGGCTGGTGGAGCCTGTTGGACCCTGTTGGAGACTCTGTCAGCCTGTTGGAGGCTCTGCCAGGCTGTTGGAGCCTGTTGGAGCCGGTTGGAGGCTCTACCAGGCTGTTGGAGCCTATTGGAGTCTGTTGGAGGCTCTGCCAGGCTGTTGGAGCTGGTTGGAGAATCTGTCAGCCTGATGGAGCCTGTTGGATCTTGTTGGAGGCTCTGCCAGGCTGGTGGAGCCTGTTAGAGCCTGTTGGAGCCTGTTGGAGCCGGTTGGAGGCACTGCCAGGCTGTTGGATCCTTTTGGAGTCTGTTGGAGGCTCTGCCAGGTTGTTGGAGCCTGTTGGAGGCTCTGCCAGGCTGTTGGAGCCTGTTAGAGGCTCTGTCAGGCTGGTGGATCCTGTTGGAGCCTGTTGGAGTCTGTTGGAGGCTCTGCCAGGCTGTTGGAGTCTGTTGGAGGCTCTGCCAGGCTGTTGGAGCCTGTTAGAGGCTCTGTCAGGCTGGTGGATCCTGTTGGAGCCTGTTGGAGGCTCTGCCAGGCTGTTGGAGCCTGTTGGAGGCTCTGCCAGGCTGGTGGAGCCAGTTGGAGCCTTTTGGTGGCTCTGCCAGGCTGTTGGATCCTGTTGGAGTCTGTTGGAGGCTCTGCCAGGCTGTTGGAGCCTGTTAGAGGCTCTGTCAGGCTGGTGGATCCTGTTGGAGGCTCTGACAGGCTGTTGGAGCCTGTTGGAGGCTCTGCCAGCTGTTGGAGGCTCTGTCAGGCTGGTGGATCCTGTTGGAGGCTCTGACAGGCTGTTGGAGCCTGTTAGAGGCTCTGTCAGGCTGGTGGATCCTGTTGGAGGCTCTGACAGGCTGTTGGAGCCTTTTGGAGGCTCTGCCAGCTGTTGGAGGCTCTGCCAGTCTATCAGTCTCTCGATCTTTATTCACATTTGTTTGATTTTTCAGGCAAAAACTGTGGAGGAGAAGAAACTGTGGGCTCATCACATCAAACGCATCATTTTGGAAAACCATCACGCTCTCATCCCACAAAAGGTCAGGGACCAAAGACACGAGCATCTACCACCATCCACCTGCATCTACCACCATCCACCTGCACCTACCACTATCCACCAGCATCTACCACCATCCACCTGCATCTACCATCATCCACCTGCACCTACCACCATCCACCAGCATCTACCACCATCCACCTGCATCTACCACCATCCACCTGCACCTACCACTATCCACCAGCATCTACCACCATCCACCTGCATCTACCACTATACACTTGCATCTACCACTATCCACCAGCATCTACCAGTATCCACCAGCTTCTACCAGTACACACCAGCATCTACCACTATCCACCAGCATCAACCACTATCCACCTGCATCTACCACTACACACCTGCATACACCAGCATCTACCAGTAAACACCAGCATACACCAGCATACACCTGCATCTACCACCATGCACCTGCATCTACCAGTATGCACCTGCATCTACCAGTATGCACCTGCATCTACCTGCATACACCTGCATCTACCACCATGCACCTGCATCTACCAGTACACACCTGCATCTACCAGTATGCACCTGCATCTACCACTATCCACCAGCATCTACCAGTACACACCTGCCTCTACCAGTACACACCTGCATCTACCAGTACACACCAGCATCTACCAGTACACACCTGCATCTACCAGTACACACCTGCATCTACCACTATACACCTGCATCTACCAGTACACACCTGCATCTACCACTATACACCTGCATCTACCAGTACACACCTGCATCTACCAGTACACACCTGCATCTACCAGTACACACCAGCATCTACCAGTACACACCAGCATCTAACAGTACACACCTGCATCTACCAGTACACACCTGCATCTACCACTATACACCTGCATCTACCAGTACACACCTGCATCTACCAGTACACACCTGCATCTACCAGTACACACCAGCATCTACCAGTACACACCAGCATCTACCAGTACACACCTGCATCTACCAGTACACACCTGCATCTACCACTATACACCTGCATCTACCAGTACACACCTGCATCTACCAGTACACACCTGCATCTACCACTATACACTAGCATCTACCAGTACACACCTGCATCTACCAGTACACACCTGCATCTACCAGTACACACCTGCATATACCAGTACACACCTGCATCTACCAGTACACACCAGCATCTACCACTACACACCAGCATCTACCAGTACACACCTGCATATACCACTACACACCAGCATCTACCAGTACACACCTGCATATACCACTATACACCTGCATCTACCAGTACACACCTGCATCTACCAGTACACACCTGCATCTACCACTACACACCTGCATCTACCAGTACACACCAGCATATACCAGTACACACCAGCATCTACCACTATCCACCAGCATCTACCACTATCCACCAGCATCTACCACTATCCACCAGCATCTACCAGTACACACCAGCATCTACCACTATACACCTGCATCTACCACTATCCACCAGCATCTACCAGTACACACCAGCATCTACCAGTACACACCTGCATCTACCACTACACACCAGCATCTACCAGTACACACCAGCATCTACCAGTACACACCAGCATCTACCAGTACACACCAGCATCTACCACTATCCACCAGCATCTACCAGTACACACCAGCATCTACCAGTACACACCAGCATCTACCAGTACACACCAGCATCTACCAGTACACACCAGCATCTACCACTATACACCTGCATCTACCACTATCCACCAGCATCTACCAGTACACACCAGCATCTACCAGTACACACCTGCATCTACCACTATCCACCAGCATCTACCACTATCCACCAGCATCTACCACTATCCACCAGCATCTACCACTATCCACCAGCATCTACCAGTACACACCAGCATCTACCACTATCCACCAGCATCTACCACTATCCACCAGCATCTACCAGTACACACCAGCATCTACCAGTACACACCAGCATCTACCAGTACACACCAGCATCTACCAGTACACACCAGCATCTACCACTATCCACCAGCATCTACCAGTACACACCAGCATCTACCAGTACACACCAGCATCTACCACTATACACCTGCATCTACCACTATCCACCAGCATCTACCACTATCCACCAGCATCTACCACTATCCACCAGCATCTACCAGTACACACCAGCATCTACCAGTACACACCTGCATCTACCACTATACACCTGCATCTACCACTATCCACCAGCATCTACCACTATCCACCAGCATCTACCACTATCCACCAGCATCTACCAGTACACACCAGCATCTACCAGTACACACCTGCATCTACCACTATACACCTGCATCTACCACTATACACCTGCATCTACCACTATCCACCAGCATCTACCAGTACACACCTGCATCTACCAGTACACACCTGCATATACCACTACACACCAGCATCTACCAGTACACACCTGCATCTACCAGTACACACCAGCATCTAACAGTACACACCAGCATCTACCACTACATACCTGCATCTACCAGTACACACCAGCATCTACCAGTACATACCTGCATCTACCAGTACACACCTGCATATACCACTACACACCAGCATCTACCAGTACACACCTGCATATACCACTATACACCTGCATCTACCAGTACACACCAGCATCTACCACTATCCACCAGCATCTACCAGTACACACCAGCATCTACCAGTACACACCAGCATCTACCAGTACACACCTGCATCTACCAGTACACACCTGCATCTACCAGTACACACCTGCATCTACCAGTACACACCTGCATCTACCACTATCCACCAGCATCTACCAGTACACACCAGCATCTACCACTATCCACCAGCATCTACCAGTACACACCAGCATCTACCACTATCCACCAGCATCTACCAGTACACACCAGCATCTACCAGTACACACCTGCATCTACCACTATCCACCAGCATCTACCAGTACACACCAGCATCTACCACTATCCACCAGCATCTACCAGTACACACCTGCATCTACCAGTACACACCTGCATCTACCAGTACACACCTGCATCTACCAGTACACACCTGCATCTACCACTATACACCTGCATCTACCAGTACACACCTGCATCTACCAGTACACACCTGCATCTACCAGTACACACCAGCATCTACCAGTACACACCAGCATCTAACAGTACACACCTGCATCTACCAGTACACACCTGCATCTACCACTATACACCTGCATCTACCAGTACACACCTGCATCTACCAGTACACACCTGCATCTACCAGTACACACCAGCATCTACCAGTACACACCAGCATCTACCAGTACACACCTGCATCTACCAGTACACACCTGCATCTACCACTATACACCTGCATCTACCAGTACACACCTGCATCTACCAGTACACACCTGCATCTACCACTATACACTAGCATCTACCAGTACACACCTGCATCTACCAGTACACACCTGCATCTACCAGTACACACCTGCATATACCAGTACACACCTGCATCTACCAGTACACACCAGCATCTACCACTACACACCTGCATCTACCAGTACACACCTGCATATACCACTACACACCAGCATCTACCAGTACACACCTGCATATACCACTATACACCTGCATCTACCAGTACACACCAGCATCTACCAGTACACACCTGCATCTACCACTACACACCTGCATCTACCAGTACACACCAGCATATACCAGTACACACCAGCATCTACCACTATCCACCAGCATCTACCACTATCCACCAGCATCTACCACTATCCACCAGCATCTACCAGTACACACCAGCATCTACCACTATACACCTGCATCTACCACTATCCACCAGCATCTACCAGTACACACCAGCATCTACCAGTACACACCTGCATCTACCACTACACACCAGCATCTACCAGTACACACCAGCATCTACCAGTACACACCAGCATCTACCAGTACACACCAGCATCTACCACTATCCACCAGCATCTACCAGTACACACCAGCATCTACCAGTACACACCAGCATCTACCAGTACACACCAGCATCTACCAGTACACACCAGCATCTACCACTATACACCTGCATCTACCACTATCCACCAGCATCTACCAGTACACACCAGCATCTACCAGTACACACCTGCATCTACCACTATCCACCAGCATCTACCACTATCCACCAGCATCTACCACTATCCACCAGCATCTACCACTATCCACCAGCATCTACCAGTACACACCAGCATCTACCACTATCCACCAGCATCTACCACTATCCACCAGCATCTACCAGTACACACCAGCATCTACCAGTACACACCAGCATCTACCAGTACACACCAGCATCTACCAGTACACACCAGCATCTACCACTATCCACCAGCATCTACCAGTATACACCAGCATCTACCAGTACACACCAGCATCTACCACTATACACCTGCATCTACCACTATCCACCAGCATCTACCACTATCCACCAGCATCTACCACTATCCACCAGCATCTACCAGTACACACCAGCATCTACCAGTACACACCTGCATCTACCACTATACACCTGCATCTACCACTATCCACCAGCATCTACCACTATCCACCAGCATCTACCACTATCCACCAGCATCTACCAGTACACACCAGCATCTACCAGTACACACCTGCATCTACCACTATACACCTGCATCTACCACTATACACCTGCATCTACCACTATCCACCAGCATCTACCAGTACACACCTGCATCTACCAGTACACACCTGCATATACCACTACACACCAGCATCTACCAGTACACACCTGCATCTACCAGTACACACCAGCATCTAACAGTACACACCAGCATCTACCACTACATACCTGCATCTACCAGTACACACCAGCATCTACCAGTACATACCTGCATCTACCAGTACACACCTGCATATACCACTACACACCAGCATCTACCAGTACACACCTGCATATACCACTATACACCTGCATCTACCAGTACACACCAGCATCTACCACTATCCACCAGCATCTACCAGTACACACCAGCATCTACCAGTACACACCAGCATCTACCAGTACACACCTGCATCTACCAGTACACACCTGCATCTACCAGTACACACCTGCATCTACCAGTACACACCTGCATCTACCACTATCCACCAGCATCTACCAGTACACACCAGCATCTACCACTATCCACCAGCATCTACCAGTACACACCAGCATCTACCACTATCCACCAGCATCTACCAGTACACACCAGCATCTACCAGTACACACCTGCATCTACCACTATCCACCAGCATCTACCAGTACACACCAGCATCTACCACTATCCACCAGCATCTACCAGTACACACCTGCATCTACCAGTACACACCTGCATCTACCAGTACACACCTGCATCTACCAGTACACACCTGCATCTACCACTATACACCTGCATCTACCAGTACACACCTGCATCTACCAGTACACACCTGCATCTACCAGTACACACCAGCATCTACCAGTACACACCAGCATCTACCAGTACACACCTGCATCTACCAGTACACACCTGCATCTACCACTATACACCTGCATCTACCAGTACACACCTGCATCTACCAGTACACACCTGCATCTACCACTATACACTAGCATCTACCAGTACACACCTGCATCTACCAGTACACACCTGCATCTACCAGTACACACCTGCATATACCAGTACACACCTGCATCTACCAGTACACACCAGCATCTACCACTACACACCAGCATCTACCAGTACACACCTGCATATACCACTACACACCAGCATCTACCAGTACACACCTGCATATACCACTATACACCTGCATCTACCAGTACACACCTGCATCTACCAGTACACACCTGCATCTACCACTACACACCTGCATCTACCAGTACACACCAGCATATACCAGTACACACCAGCATCTACCACTATCCACCAGCATCTACCACTATCCACCAGCATCTACCACTATCCACCAGCATCTACCAGTACACACCAGCATCTACCACTATACACCTGCATCTACCACTATCCACCAGCATCTACCAGTACACACCAGCATCTACCAGTACACACCTGCATCTACCACTACACACCAGCATCTACCAGTACACACCAGCATCTACCAGTACACACCAGCATCTACCAGTACACACCAGCATCTACCACTATCCACCAGCATCTACCAGTACACACCAGCATCTACCAGTACACACCAGCATCTACCAGTACACACCAGCATCTACCAGTACACACCAGCATCTACCACTATACACCTGCATCTACCACTATCCACCAGCATCTACCAGTACACACCAGCATCTACCAGTACACACCTGCATCTACCACTATCCACCAGCATCTACCACTATCCACCAGCATCTACCACTATCCACCAGCATCTACCACTATCCACCAGCATCTACCAGTACACACCAGCATCTACCACTATCCACCAGCATCTACCACTATCCACCAGCATCTACCAGTACACACCAGCATCTACCAGTACACACCAGCATCTACCAGTACACACCAGCATCTACCAGTACACACCAGCATCTACCACTATCCACCAGCATCTACCAGTACACACCAGCATCTACCAGTACACACCAGCATCTACCACTATACACCTGCATCTACCACTATCCACCAGCATCTACCACTATCCACCAGCATCTACCACTATCCACCAGCATCTACCAGTACACACCAGCATCTACCAGTACACACCTGCATCTACCACTATACACCTGCATCTACCACTATCCACCAGCATCTACCACTATCCACCAGCATCTACCACTATCCACCAGCATCTACCAGTACACACCAGCATCTACCAGTACACACCTGCATCTACCACTATACACCTGCATCTACCACTATACACCTGCATCTACCACTATCCACCAGCATCTACCAGTACACACCTGCATCTACCAGTACACACCTGCATATACCACTACACACCAGCATCTACCAGTACACACCTGCATCTACCAGTACACACCAGCATCTAACAGTACACACCAGCATCTACCACTACATACCTGCATCTACCAGTACACACCAGCATCTACCAGTACATACCTGCATCTACCAGTACACACCTGCATATACCACTACACACCAGCATCTACCAGTACACACCTGCATATACCACTATACACCTGCATCTACCAGTACACACCAGCATCTACCACTATCCACCAGCATCTACCAGTACACACCAGCATCTACCAGTACACACCAGCATCTACCAGTACACACCTGCATCTACCAGTACACACCTGCATCTACCAGTACACACCTGCATCTACCAGTACACACCTGCATCTACCACTATCCACCAGCATCTACCAGTACACACCAGCATCTACCACTATCCACCAGCATCTACCAGTACACACCAGCATCTACCACTATCCACCAGCATCTACCAGTACACACCAGCATCTACCAGTACACACCAGCATCTACCAGTACACACCAGCATCTACCAGTACACACCAGCATCTACCACTATACACCTGCATCTACCACTATCCACCAGCATCTACCAGTACACACCAGCATCTACCAGTACACACCTGCATCTACCACTATCCACCAGCATCTACCACTATCCACCAGCATCTACCACTATCCACCAGCATCTACCACTATCCACCAGCATCTACCAGTACACACCAGCATCTACCACTATCCACCAGCATCTACCACTATCCACCAGCATCTACCAGTACACACCAGCATCTACCAGTACACACCAGCATCTACCAGTACACACCAGCATCTACCAGTACACACCAGCATCTACCACTATCCACCAGCATCTACCAGTACACACCAGCATCTACCAGTACACACCAGCATCTACCACTATACACCTGCATCTACCACTATCCACCAGCATCTACCACTATCCACCAGCATCTACCACTATCCACCAGCATCTACCAGTACACACCAGCATCTACCAGTACACACCTGCATCTACCACTATACACCTGCATCTACCACTATCCACCAGCATCTACCACTATCCACCAGCATCTACCACTATCCACCAGCATCTACCAGTACACACCAGCATCTACCAGTACACACCTGCATCTACCACTATACACCTGCATCTACCACTATACACCAGCATCTACCAGTACACACCTGCATCTACCAGTACACACCTGCATATACCACTACACACCAGCATCTACCAGTACACACCTGCATCTACCAGTACACACCAGCATCTAACAGTACACACCAGCATCTACCACTACATACCTGCATCTACCAGTACACACCAGCATCTACCAGTACATACCTGCATCTACCAGTACACACCTGCATATACCACTACACACCAGCATCTACCAGTACACACCTGCATCTACCACTATACACCTGCATCTACCAGTACACACCAGCATCTACCACTATCCACCAGCATCTACCAGTACACACCAGCATCTACCAGTACACACCAGCATCTACCAGTACACACCTGCATCTACCAGTACACACCTGCATCTACCAGTACACACCTGCATCTACCAGTACACACCAGCATCTACCACTATCCACCAGCATCTACCAGTACACACCAGCATCTACCACTATCCACCAGCATCTACCAGTACACACCAGCATCTACCACTATCCACCAGCATCTACCAGTACACACCAGCATCTACCAGTACACACCTGCATCTACCACTATCCACCAGCATCTACCAGTACACACCAGCATCTACCACTATCCACCAGCATCTACCAGTACACACCTGCATCTACCAGTACACACCTGCATCTACCAGTACACACCTGCATCTACCACTATCCACCAGCATCTACCAGTACACACCAGCATCTACCACTATCCACCAGCATCTACCAGTACACACCAGCATCTACCACTATCCACCAGCATCTACCACTATCCACCAGCATCTACCAGTACACACCAGCATCTACCACTATCCACCAGCATCTACCAGTACACACCAGCATCTACCACTATCCACCAGCATCTACCAGTACACACCTGCATCTACCAGTACACACCAGCATCTACCACTATACACCTGCATCTACCAGTACACACCTGCATCTACCAGTACACACATGCATATTCAATTCAATTCAATTCAATTTTATTTATTTAGTGTCTATTACAACACAAGTTGTCTCCAGGATCTTTCCAGAGACCCAGAAAATGAACCTCGAGCAATTATTACATAAACAGTGGCAGGAAAAACTCCCCTTTAAGAGGGAAGAAACCTGGACCAGGACCTGGATCATGAGGGGGGACCCTCCTGCCGAAGGCCAGCCGGTTAGAGCAAGAAATAAGAAAGAATAGAGACATAGAGACACCGTCAAAGGTACAAGACAGGATACAATAGTAACTATCATCAGTAGTCCAATTAGACTTCTGTGTATATGGGTGATATATGGATAGACGGTGATCCAAGGGGATGAGGACTGCAGGCCGGGATGTCAGCAAGTATCCAACAGACAGATATACCAGTATACACCTGCATATACCAGTATACACCTGCATATACCAGTATACACCTGCATATACCACAATACACCAGCACATATCGGTATTTTTCAGTATACACCAGTGAAGAAAGTATTTACTGAACCAGTTTGTGTGTTTCAGGCTAAGGAGGCCATCCTGGAGATGGACTCTATCTGTGAGTTCTTACTGGTAGTGGCACTTTTCATGATGTCATGGTTGGCATGGGATATCTTGATGATGTCATTATGGATGTTGTCCGTCTGCAGACCCGGCCCGTTATCGCCAGAGTCCTGAACGTCTGAAGAAAGCTGCATCTGCTCAGTCTGATGAGTTTCCACAAGATGCTCGTCAAGGCCGCTGGTCGACTGGTAATCACTCTCATTAACCAGATTCTTGATCATCATTGATTATTGATCCCATTGATGTTTAGATGTAACAGCTTGTATTGTTTTCTCTGTAGAGCCAACCAAACGCCTTAAGAGCAACAAAGGTAAAGACACGTCAGTGCTGCACGTTTGAATTTTTCCAGAAATCAGGAAATGTGTTTTCATCTTGGGCGTGTATGTCTTCTGGTAACATCTGTGCCATCAATGTCAGAAGGTGGAGCTCTGTTCCACAGAATATGGCTTAACTAAAATCTTTCAAAGAACATCCTTGAAACACATTTGCTGATGGAAACGCAGATATTTCATGTTCATTTGTTCCTTATTAAAAAAACAATAGCTGATGCATGTAAACATCCTAAATCCATGCAGATGTTCTAGATCCATGTGGATGATCTGCCATTTTAATGTGTTCTGTCTGTCTTTGACCAATCACATGGCTGTCCTTCTTACTCCGCTGTGGCTTCTCCTGCTGACCCCTCAGTATCTCTGGAGGTAAGAGGCTGTTGGTGCTACGTCGTTACAATTATATCAAATATCATAAGTGCAGACGAATATAATCATCCAGCCGTCCTTACAGATTTGTGGTTGCTGAATAATTCACCCTGCAGTGGAAAACAACTGAACTGCAGCTAAATTTGATCTGATTTTGGACTATTTGAGGGTGGAATCCATTGACCACAAAAGGAGCTGGATCAACCTTCTGTGACATCACTCTCAGGTTCCTGAAGAGTGGCTTTTAAGCCCAGCTGTGAGAGTTCTGCTTGTGACCACCATGGCTGTAGCTGACTTCACCCAACCCTGGGGTATCTGTCCATTTGACAAACTTGAAAAAAGCCTGGTAGTTGGTTGGAACACACCCACATTTCTTAGCTAGCACAAGCGAGCTGTTATACCTTAGCTTAGCACATGCTACCAAACGATGCTGGCTAATGTTAGCTTACATTCATTTTGATAGAATCCATCTGTCAGTCCACGTCATTTAGGGAGTTTGATGGAATTTGTCTCTGTCCACGTATTTGATGTCATTTAGGTATTTTGAATCGGTCTCCGTCCACATTTCAGATGTCATTTAGGCAGTTTAAATGCATCTTATTCCACATATCAGATGTCATTTAGGTAGTTTGAATCTGTCTCGGTCCACATTTCAGATGTCATTTAGGTAGTTTGAATCTGTCCCCGTCCACATTTCAGATGTCATTTAGGCAGTTTAAATGCATCTTATTCCACATATCAGATGTCATTTAGGTAGTTTGAATCTGTCTCGGTCCACATTTCAAATGTCATTTAGGTAGTTTGAATCTGTCTCCGTCCACGTTTCAAATGTCATTTAGATAGTTTGAGTCCGTCTTAGTCCACTTTTCAGATGTCATTTAGGTAGTTTAAATGTGTCTTATTCCACATATCAGATGTCATTTAGGTAGTTTGAATCTGTCTCGGTCCACATTTCAAATGTCATTTAGGTAGTTTGAATCTGTCTCCGTCCACATTTCAAATGTCATTTAGATAGTTTGAGTCCGTCTTAGTCCACTTTTCAGATGTCATTTAGGTAGTTTGAATCGGTCCGTGTCCACATTTATGATGCATTTTAGGTAGTTTGAATCTGTCTCTTTCTCGTTTCAGGTGTCATTTAGGTCGTTTGATTCTGTCACAGTCAATGTTTCAGATGTCATTTAGGTAGTTTGAATCTGTCTCAGTCCACATTTCAGATGTAATTTAGGAGGTTTGTTTGAATCTGTCTCTGTTGGCATTTTAGATGTCATTTAGGTATAAAAAAAATCAGAATAATGACACTTCTAGAGCTGGTAATATGGCATAGACGAATCTACCTGGTGAGAGCTAGATTTACTGCACAGGGAGAGATCCAAGCTCTCTCTGATGAAAATTTAAAGGATATCTTATCTTCTACAAACATGTTAAAGCTACATAAAGAGACGCTATTTCTTATCTGAGAGGGTTCCCCTACAAGCACAACAGCTAGTCACTTTCACGACTGTCCATAATTTACTCTGCAAATGACTAGTTTTTTCTTCCGTCATTACTTTCTAGAGTCACTTCGTTTCGTTCGTCATGATGTCCACCATAGTGCAGTGAGCTGTGAGCTGACTGTCAGGGTTGATGACATTTAGTGTAAAGTAGTTGAGAAAAGAGATGCCCAGGAGACAATACAGTCATAGCTTCACAATGCCTATTGAAAACTTCCCATAGTTTCACTCCTGTACAGTGGTGATTAAGCTGTGGAGACCGACTTTACAGCAGAAACAAACATATTTACATCCTGGTACAAGTTTAGGAAATTTTAGCATAGAGGACAGTGGAGACAGTGGACTCACTTTTGAAGCCCCTGGTGGAGGTCTGGATCCAGACCTTGGTGATCTCTAGAGGAGGAACTACAGGTCCCAGTCCAGACCCTAGTGGTCAGTAGAGAAACTGCAGGTGTGGATCTAGTAGAGGAAGGTGGAAACATTAGAGGTACCACACGTTTTTTTATTTTGTGGATCTAGTGAGTTTAGCAAGCCATATGTAGCTGTTATGCTGTTGGTTTTAGTAACAGACCGCTGTGCCCAGCTGTCACTGAAGCGTCGTTCTAACTTCCAGGTTGAAATCAACGGGGAATTAAGAATGATTTCAGTGATAATAGAAATGTAGTCGACATTAGTTTTCCCTGCAGGGTGTCTGGGCCCTCCCTTAGTAGGGACTCAGAGCAGAGCCGCTGCTCCTCCAGATGAGGTGGCTCAGGCATCTGGTGGGGATCCCTCCTGGACGCCGCCCTGGTGAGGCTTTCTGGGTATGTCCCACTGGAAAAAGACCCAGTTAGCTGGCCAGTTGTTAGCCAAACAGTCTAGAGTCAGGTCAGAGCCTAAGGGAGTCACCGAAGATGAAGAAATGCCCACAGCCACTGCCGGGTGGGCGTGGCCGATTTCCTCTCTAATTCTGACAATTTTACTGCTAAAGAAGCTCATAAAGTCTTCACTACTGAGAGCTGCAGGGATGCACGGCTCAACAGAGTTGTGGCTCTTTGTCAGCCTGGCTACAGTGCTGAACAGAAAACCTGGGTTATTTTTATTATCCTCTATTAACACTGAATAATAGGCTGTTCTAGCTTTACGAAGCGCTTTTTTATACACTATTAGACTATCTTTCCATGCATAATAAATATCTACAGACCTACAAGAGAACCACTTTCTTTCCATTTTACGCACTTTCTGTTTTAACATACAAATATGTGAGTTAAACCAGGGAGTTAAGCTCCTATGGTTAGAGACCCTCTTTCTCAAAGGAGCAACAACATCTAAAGCTGAGTGCAACACATCTGCAGTGCTACCGACAAGGAAATCAACATCTGCAGAGGTAGAACCGAGGTCACAGCCCTCAACTGCTTCACTATGTTCCGCTGTAAGAAGATGAAGAGCATAATACGGCTTGTTGTGTTGTTAATTGCACTGACAGGTTCTGGGTTGCTCTGGAAGGGTTTGGGTGTTTCGGGTGTCCCAGCTCGCGCTGATTTAGTTTTAGTAGCTATACCGGAGACAAGGATGGATGCACAGATTTGATTTTTAGCTTCTGCTAACTGAGGTAAAGTGGGCGTGTTTCTGACCAACTTCCAGGCTTATTTGTACCGCCCACTTATGGATTAGTCAGGTTTGGGTGGAGTCCGCTCCTCCTAGATGGCCTCCTGTGGAGCTGCCTGGTCTCATGTGTGCAGCCGTTTTTTTGAAAACAGACTGGTGAAATCTGCAACCATAAATGAAGAATCTAACCTACGAGGGCCTTTCTTATTGATCATCATTTGACATAAATGTGACTGTGACGTTATTTAGGTGAGGTTGTGATGGTGCAGGTACACGGGTGGGTAGGTTGTCGGTGGTTGAACACAGCAGCTATTAGAACCAGGATGAGCAGCATGTGACTTCCTGTAGCATTCAGATGGTGAAGGTGAGTTGGCGCCCGCCGTCAGTAGCAGCACCCTGGAATCCAGCAGCCTGGGCGGGTCCGAGGTGGACCGGCTCACCCAGGAGGAGGAGCTCTACAGAAGGAAGGACTCACTGGAACGGCTGACGGGCAGCGAAGGGGAGGAGGAGGAGTTCCTGGTAGAGGATGAGCAGGTAGACGACTTCGCCAGCTCCGTGCTGGCGGCCATTTCCTGCTGGCAGCACACTGTCCAGGTCTTCCTTTCCTCCACTGGGACGGTGAGGTTTTCTTGCTGCCGGTCTGGTCTCCATTGCTGCTGCTCCACCTGCTGCAACATAACGGGCTTAACGCCACGCTCACCGAGCACTCAGTCATGGCTGCATGGGCGGGACTAACATGTCAGGGTTCAGCACGCCGCGCTACAGGAGGATCATGACAGTGAGTTTTAGGAAAGAAAACGTTCTGGTGGAAGATATACAGACTTCCTTGTGTACAAATTTAATTATTTAATCACTAAATTAGCTGGTTCTTTGTACTGACCTGACTTTTTGGTATCCATGAAGCCAAATCGGGGCCATAAAGTTTGCACAAGCCCCGCCCATAAATTAGTCTCCACCCCCTTAGACCAGATTCAGTAAAAAAAAACAAAAAACTTTTAACTCAATCAACTCTTCAATAACAGCAGGGTGAGTGAGGAGTAGTGGGAGGACTAACACAAAATAGAGGATTGAGGCTGCAGGGTTCAAACAGGCCCGGAGACATTTAGAGTCACAACCGAGTGGCGTTTGACCAGTGTAAACAGCTGTTAGAACAATATGGACCAGTGGCCACCTGGTGGTTTGAGGTGCTGATAAAGAACTGGTTGGTAGTCTAAAGGGGACTCTGTGTCCATGAGGAGAACTTGTAAACATCAGACTGGACCTTAATAAGTCCTTTTGTTCTCAACTTCTCCAGAACCATGTGGTTTTCCAGGTGGATCAGTTAGCTCAGCACAAGACCAACACCTGGCCTAGCTTCACCTGAAAAAGAGAAGAAAAAGATGTCCTAGGGTTTTATCACCTTTCATGACCTCACACAGAAACTCCAATGTCTCACCCTCACTTGTTCTGACTGCAGTTGCTTTGACTGAGCTTTTCCAGGGAACCTAACATCTGGAGTTCCCCAGGGTTCAGTCCTGGATCCCCTGCAATTCTCCTGATGGTGACGTCAAATTTGTGGCTTTATGTTCCTCTGACAAAACAGGAATGTCACCATCCTCAAGGTTTCACGCTCTATCGCATCAAACCTGCAGAAACCACTCGCAGGTTCAGGGATGTCAGCAGATGTTTACAGCCGAACCAGAATCTGTTTCTGTTATTAATCTGCAAATTGGAGCACTTTTCCATCTCCCTCTAGCCTCTGTGCTAAGCCAGGTTAATCCCTCCACATGGTTCTGGGGCTGATGGGATCCCCAGAACTGTTGGTTTAATGTGTCCAGTAACTCGTTCAAACGGCTTTGCAGGCTTTTTTATGGCTTGATTTAAGAGTTCATTGAGCTTCTTTAGACGCTCAGCTTTGGTCTTTTGGTCTTTATTGCTGCTCAGCATTTCACTCAGCATTTGCAGGTTGTTTGGTTTCACCAGAATTTTGCTGCTGCCTCTTATCTTTTTAGTTTTTTATTTTGATATTCTTTGGTTTTCTTTTTCTATGGGAGAAGGCGCCATTTCACTCAATAACACAACACAATTTCCTTTTTTGTGGCGTTTTCTCTTACATTTGTGTTAGTCTTTTGGATGCCAGCAACTTCTGGCCAGTAAAAATAATATCGTTTTTTAATTTTAAGGTTTCAATGAACGATAAAAGTGAACACAGCTCCAAACAGACGCTTGATGGTGTTCATATCGCCCAGAAACAAACACCATGTGGAGTGTTTGAGTGAAGTGACCCTTTGCGTCGGTATCCGGTGATAGCTGTATTTGGTAACGCCGTGTTGTGCTTTGTTGAAGGAGGCAGACAGAGGCTGCGTCTCCTCCAAGAAAGAAAACGGCCGACATTCTGAAGAAGAAACAGCACCTGAGCAGGTAAACAGCAGCTCGCAAGCAGCAGCAGTGTTTGAAACCGTCAGATTTAGGTTTGATGTCATCTTTGTTCATGCTCAAATCATCTATGTGATTGTAGCCATGACATCGCTTCTTGTCCACCTTTCCATCAACGTGTCTTTTCTTAAATCAATTGTTTCTAAAACGGAAAAGATGATGATAACGTGGGCAATACTAAGTACCTCCTTCCTGCTTTGCGTGCAGGTGCTGCTGATAATCAGCAGGTCAGCAGACCTTGATAAAAGCAGAGGTTTGCTGTTCTAAACCATTCAGGTCTGTTAACACAATGCCAAGAGGGAAAGATTTCAGCAATGGTCTTAGAGAAGCAACTATTGTTGCAGTTTAGTCTGGATAGTGTTATAAAACCATTCCAAACTATCTGGAGTTCAGCGTTCTACGATGAGAAAGATTATTCACAACTAGAAAACACTGAAGGCAGTTGTCAGTCTTTCCAGGACTGGACAAAAGCCTCCTGGGTGTCTAAAAAAACATGGAAGCACAACTGAGGTTTACCAAACTGCTCTGAACAAACCAGCAGACCTCTGGACCAACGTCCTCTGGACACATGAGACCAATGTGGAGATGTTTGGTCTTCATGTCCAGAACCATGATTGGAGAAAACCAGCAGAAACACCTCAGACCCACTGTGAAGCACGGTGGTGGAGCAATGATGGTCTGGACCTGGACACCTGAGTGGACCATGAAGTCCTCTGTAGACTAGAGTCTTCTAGAGGCACATGTGAGGACATGCTTGGTAACGTCTTCCAGGCTTCAGCTGGTAGCGTGTTTGCTGGGTTTTTATTGTCTTTTGACGTCAGTGTACTTTCCTTTTATGATTATTTGTCTTGTGTTTTCTGTTTTCTTTGTAGCAGTCTTCAGAAAATCTGCCAGAGGAAAAAACCTCAAAACCAAAGGAAAAATCTAAACCAGAACCAGAAAAGTCTGGTGATCTGGACCCTTCCAGGAATACTCCGCGAATATCTGAAGTTCTGAAACCTGGTGACAACACAGAGGCTGCAGCAAAACCGTCCTCCACCACACCTGGTTCCGACTCAAAGACCCTCAGCAGCGGGGAGTCCTCTGAGGACGAGGAAGATGAGAGGGAGGTGTCAGAGAAAGGGGTGGTCTCCCCAAGTATACTCCCATCCTCGGTATTAGACAAAGCCAGCGCGATTGCTCAACACTTCTCTAACTCCATCAAGCGCGGGAGCCTGCCTCAGGATGACACCTGCACTCTCGGGTGTCCTTCCCCTCGGTTACCCAGCAGGACCGGCAGCAGCCTCAGCCTCAGCCTCAGCACCGAGTCATGTGACCGACCCCTGCGACTCAACAGCAACTCTTCAGACACTCCAGAGACGTTGGCTGGGACAGATCTGATTCCTATGTCTCCTTGGGATGACGGTGTCTTCGATGCGGACCGAAGCATCCGCAGAAGGCGAGACTCCATGTTGTCCAAACAAGACCAGCTGCTGATCGGGAAGATCAAGAGTTACTATGAGAACGCTGGGAGTCAGGATGCCACCTTTAGCCTCCAGCGGAGGGAAAGTCTCACCTACATCCCAACCGGGCTGGTCCGCAGCTCGGTGAGCCGGTTCAACAGCATCCCGAAGAAAGAACCAGTCCTGACAAACCCACATGACCCACCTGCTTCCACCACATCCCCTTTTCCAGACCCTGCATCAGCTAATCTAGACTTGCCCACAGAGACCTGGAGCGACATGGCGTCCAGTCGCTCCTTGGACTCTTTAAAGTCAGATCAGTTAAGCACAGATTCTGGAGAACATGGGTCCAGGTCACAGAGCGTGAATGACAATCTGTCTGAAGATGAAGAGTTCAGACCTTCATCTGAGATGATTAAGATATGGCAGGCGATGGAGCAACAGGGTACCAGATCCCAGAGAGAAGACAGAGGGCATGATCGACCCAGAGAAGTGCTGAAAGATTCCAGAGTCGGCATTTTTCTTTCTGACCCAACCAAGAGTCGTGACCTGGAGCCTAGAGCATCTGACCTGAGCACCATCACGGAGGACCCCACAATTCCTTCACTCCTCAAGACCAAAGGCTTGGGTCTGAACCGAACTGGAAGTCTGAAGAATGCCCTAAAGGTATTTGGAGAAGAGGCAGTGGTTCTTAGAGCCACGGTCCCCCGGGTTGCGCAGCTTCGAGCGGAAGCTGAAGGACACCGATCCAGCCAGGACTCAGACCAGCTTGATGAGGTCGACAAAACCAAGAGCAAAGTCCTCCATCTGGCCCGGCAGTATAGCCAGAGGATCAAAACCACCAAACCCTTGGTTCGACATCGAAGTCAGGCGGTCCTGGGTCACAGCAAAGGCTTGGCTTGCGTGGTGGAGGAGAAGGAGAGTTCAGGTACCAAACTTCCCAACATCCCAACTCGTTCTTCCATCTTCTGCGTGTAGACTACAAGGAAACTAGTGTCACTGTGTCCTGTTATTGTCGTTGTGGAGTTTTTCCCACTTCAGCTGTAATTTTAGTGGTTGATTCTGATTGTAATTTTCATGATCTGCTGATCCTAGTTTTGATCTACATTGATTTGTCTTCCTAAAAAGTCTACAGTTGTGCTCACAGGTTTGTGCATGCTATACAAAAAACACACTTGGTTTCTGCGACTTGGTTTCGTTGACAGTAGGAAGGAATTCTTTGTCCTTCATGCTGAAGGCATGGACCTTGGACCTTCAGAAACTGAAGACAACTCTTTGGTTGGGGAGGAAACCGGAGCTTGTGCATGAGGTCGAGAAGTACCTGCTAGATATGTTCATGCTTACCTCAAAACACAGCATGAGTTTAGGAACCAGTCTTCTTGTTTTAGTCTAGAGTTGCTCAGAGTGAGAAGGGAAGGGTGAAGCTGCCATCTTCACTCCCAACTGAAGACTGCAAACCAGGACTAACCAGAGGACACCTCCTGGACTGTCTCCAGATCTTAAATTTCTACCTCTGGCAGCAGCTGGATCCTGCGGTTCAGCCAGATTCTTTCAGAAGCCTTGCAGAATGCTGTCAAAAGTGAAAGGAGGACTAGTGGACCTCTTCTGTGACCTGGAGTCACTTTTGGTCGTCTCCTTGCAGGCTAAGTCCAGCAGGTTTGTTTGACCTGCAGACGAATGCGGCCAAGATGTGCTCGTAAACAGCGTCGGAGTTCCATTTATCCTCATTCAGGATGTTTAAATGAGTAGGATTTCAGTGTAGTCAGCATCACAGGTGCGCACAACCAAGTCACCCACGGTTTAGGGGGGTCTTACCAACATGATGCTGGGCTTCTTTACAAACCTGTGGTTGATGTCACAGAGGGGCGTGTCCACTTCTGACACAAACGCCCTCTAGAACCTGTGCGTTGAAGTCAATTTATACCAAGTTTATTTCTCAGCACATTTAAAACAAGTGTTAACCTAAGTGCTGTGTAAATGTCAAAATGACTGCTAAACTAGGAACAATCTGATCTAATCTAATAAAATTGGATCCCAGAGGAAGAATATGTGAAGAAAACAGGGCCCAGTAGCGAGCCTTGAGGAATCAGACATGAATGAAGAATCGATCAGGTCCACAACACATGGCCCAGCAGTATTCAAACATTCTTACAAAGACGGGGGGGCGCGTGGCTGCATGTGATGGACATCTCAGTGTCTGTGCAGCCACACAGAGCGGCTTTAAGCACATTTCCAACAGATATGTGAAGGATGTCGTCTGCATGCAAACATGTGACTATGAGGAGAGTCAAAAACCGTCTTAAAACAGTTTTCGCTTTGATCATCATATTGGTTATAAGAACGTCGTGTGAAAGTCTGGGTCAAGATAATCCCAAAGAAATTCAGACTGGGATTGCACTAGAAATTGATGATGGTTTTATGTTTGACAGGTAAACCCAACCTGACTCTGCAACTGGTTCCTGACAACCAGGCCACCTCTCAGCCCCCGAGTCCTGAGGACCAGGTCTGGTCTTCATCTGGTGTCCCTCTGGACCGGGGTCCCTCTCACAACCCACTCAGCCCGCCTCCTCACATCAAGGGCTTCAACTGGCCTGATGTCCGGGAACTCCGCTCCAAGTACTCCAACCACGGCCGTTCCCAGACGATCCCGACGAACCGGACCTCCTCACCAGACCAGCAGTTTGAAGGAGGGCGAAGAAGGCATTCCAGTGTGTCCTCCAGTCTCCGTCTCAGTGACGGTCCGTCCAGTGGTGCTCCTTCACGCTCACCTCACGGCAGTCAGGAAGAACGCAGCAAACGGCTTCACAGAGCCAATTCCCTGGACCCTCGAATTAGTGGAGAGCAAATGAGCGAGCTACAGCAGCTCCAGGAGCTCCAGGAGCTCCAGGAGCTCCAGGAGCAGGCTGCCCCCAGTAACTACAGCAGTTACTACATCGCAGCCGAGGTGCCACAATCAAATGACCCTGAACACAAGATCATTGTCATGGAGAAGCTTCAGGAACCTGAAGGCTTGGAGATGGAACCCCCAGAGGATGACAGTGACGGTTACGTCCAGATCCGCTCACCGACCAGCAGGGAGAAGATCTCCATCATGGCTGTCATTGACCGTTGCCGGGTCTACCAGGACTCCGAAGAATACAAACACCGGGAGGAAGCAAAAGCCAAAACCGAGTCACTGAGACCTCAGGAGCTCAATAAGAACACGGCGACTTCAACTGAACAAGAAACAACCCACAATGCCGCTACAAACTCCGGGTCAAAGACAGAGAGCATCGTGAAGAACCTGAGAGAAAAGTTCCAGCACCGCAGCTGAAGGACTGGTCCAATGAAACCTAAACAAGAAGGGTCGGCCATCCAAACATAAAGGAACTCCTACACAAAACATACAAGCAGCCAGACCCTCACAGTTACAGTTGTGTCCTATTTTACATTAGAAACCAATGTTCCACCAACCGTGGATAAACCACTGGCCCGCTGACCTTCCTTTCTCCTCAAGAATGAGTGTAAATACCTTTTCATACAGAACGCTTTGTTGTGCTTGTTTGTTTCCTGTGAAAACTCAGATGTTGGTTTTCATCTCTGACTTTCTTTGAGCAGGACAACTAACCACTAACCCCAATCTCAGTGTGGGGAAGCGGGACCTCGGCGTGGGGAAGCGGGACCTCGGCGTGGGGAAACGGGACCTCGGCGTGGGGAAGCGGGACTTCGGCTTGAGGAAACGGGACCTCGGCGTGAGGAAACCGGACCTCGGCGTGGGGAAGCGGGACCTCGGCGTGGGGAAGCGGGACCTCGGCGTGAGGAAGCGGGACCTCGGCGTGGGGAAGCGGGACCTCGGCGTGGAGAAACGGGACCTCGGCGTGGAGAAACGGGACCTCGGCGTGGGGAAACGGGACCTCGGCGTGGGGAAACGGGACCTCGGGGTGGGGAAGTGGGACCTCGGCGTGGGGAAACGGGACCTCGGCGTGGAGAAGCGGGACCTCGGCGTGGGGAAGCGGGACCTCGGCGTGGGGAAACGGGACCTCGGCGTGGGGAAGCGGGACCTCGGCGTGGGGAAACGGGACCTCGGCGTGAGGAAGCAGGACCTCGGCGTGGGGAAACGGGACCTCGGCGTGGGGAAGCGGGACCTCGGCCTGGGGAAGCGGGACCTCGGCGTGGGGAAGCGGGACCTCGGCGTGGGGAAGCGGGACCTCGGCGTGGGGAAGCGGGACCTCGGCGCGGGGAAGCGGGACCTCGGCGCGGGGAAGCGGGACCTCGGCGCGGGGAAGCGGGACCTCGGCGCGGGGAAGCGGGACCTCGGCGCGGGGAAGCGGGACCTCGGCGCGGGGAAACGGGACCTCGGCGCGAGGAAGCGGGACCTCGGCGCGGGGAAGCGGGACCTCGGCGTGGGGAAGCGGGACCTCGGCGTGGGGAAGCGGGACCTCGGCCTGGGGAAGCGGGACCTCGGCCTGGGGAAGCGGGACCTCGGCGTGGGGAAGCGGGACCTCGGCGTGAGGAAGCGGGACCTCGGCGTGGGGAAGCGGGACCTCGGCGTGAGGAAGCGGGACCTCGGCGTGGGGAAGCGGGACCTCGGCCTGGGGAAGCGGGACCTCGGCCTGGGGAAGCGGGACCTCGGCCTGGGGAAGCGGGACCTCGGCGTGGAGAAACGGGACCTCGGCGTGGGGAAGCGGGACCTCGGCGTGGGGAAGCGGGACCTCGGCGTGGGGAAACCGGACCTCGGCGTGGGGAAGCGGGACCTCGGCGTGGGGAAGCGGGACCTCGGCGTGGGGAAGCGTGACCTCGGCGTGGGGAAACGGGACCTCGGCGTGGAGAAGCGGGACCTCGGCGTGGGGAAGCGGGACCTCGGCGTGGAGAAACGGGACCTCGGCGTGGGGAAGTGGGACCTCGGCGTGGGGAAACGGGACCTCGGCGTGGGGAAACGGGACCTCGGGGTGGGGAAGCGGGACCTCGGCGTGGGGAAACGGGACCTCGGCGTGGAGAAGCGGGACCTCGGCGTGGGGAAGCGGGACCTCGGCGTGGGGAAGCGGGACCTCGGCGTCGGGAAGCGGGACCTCGGCGCGGGGAAGCGGGACCTCGGCGCGGGGAAGCGGGACCTCGGCGCGGGGAAGCGGGACCTCGGCGCGGGGAAGCGGGACCTCAGGGTCGGGTCCGATCAAAAATGACCTCGTTTCTTTAGGTCACAAGTGGCCTGGCTATCTCCGCTCCCCAGTCACACATTCGTCACTCTCCTCTGGGATGTATTATGTCCAATATGATTTGACTCTTTCCTCACTGGTGAATTCGCTCTACCCAGTCACTGGTTAACTATGACATCAGTGTTTGGTCACCTTTGACGTAGCTCTTCCCGGTTGCTCTGTTGTCGCATGTAGTGTGACACTGTCTGGTTGCTCTGCTCTGTTGCTATGCCCTGTCACATGGCATTGCTCTCTGGCTGCTCTGTCTGACATATTTCTGGTTGCTCTATCCAGTCACGTGTTGTTCCTCTGTCTTGTCACATGTCCAAACCCACTCATGCTGCTCCTGTCTTCTTAAAGCAGCTGTCTGATGTTTAAACCTGAGCTCATCAGTAGAAGATGGAATGGAACATCCAGATGTGATCCAGTTGTTTCCTGGATACAGTGAAAACAAGCCATCTTGACAGAAGCAGTCATGTGACTCATACAGACCTGATGCTCCGAAGCAGATCCTACAAACCGGACATCTCCTGATGACCGGAAGGAGCGACGTTGCTGGCTGAGCCTCATCAGGACTCATGAAAACCCTCAGTAACGAGTTGGTTTAGTAAAACCACTGAAACGGCTTCATCTGGAAAAGTCCGTGAATTTGAAGATGTTCAGCTGATTGAATGAAATGTATTTAAAATGAACTCAATCATGATCTAGTTTCTGTTTCTGTCAACACATGAATCGGATTTAGGTTGAGTGAAAAGATGATTTCAGTTGTGCCTTTTTGTTTGATGTTGACTTTATTTAACAGTTTTACCTTCTGACATTCTGATGAAAAGGTTTGGCTCTGCGTTCGGACTCCTGGGCCGGTCTGAACCGCTTCCTCTGCTCTTCCTCTGCTCTTCCTCTGCTCTTCCTCCGATTTACTGGATCTCATGTACATAAAAACTGTGATTATGCCAACAAAAACACATTTTAGATTACTGAATAATAAACAGAAGACACATTGACTGTCATCCTTTTTGATGTTTAGTCAAATAAATGTACAATTTAATTGTAATTAACTGTATATAATTATGTTGGTAAATAAAAGAAACATTTTAATATTTTTTCTAGCTAATCAGAAAGGTTTGTGGGTGGAAAGGCTGGACATGCTGGAGGAGCGTAAAAAGGTGTGTGGAAGCCCGCGTTATCCGGACCCGGGCCTGCGGCTCCTCCGCTGACCTCTACGGTCCGGACCCACATCCATGACACCTGTACGGGGGAATTTTCAAGCACCACATGAGTTAAAATGATACAAAGCAGCAAATGTAGGTACAATTAGGGGTGTGGTCTTTTGATTGATGGCTGACTATTATGGACTATTATTATATGGATCCTCCACTGGAGGGACACGTTGACTACCCGGATCACTAGTTAATGACGCCTAAAATGAACAGTATCGGAGCTGAAACAGGAAGTGGTGGAGCTCCACCATCATATTTGACCGTAGATCAAACCAGGCTGGACGGTAGGCTGAGTGATGGGAGTTCCAGCAGACTGCTGCTCGTCTTGGTTCCAGCTTAAGAAGCCCTTTAGAAGTCCTGGCAGAGGTCCAGGGAAAGTTGGTGAGTTCAAGAGGATGGAGACCAACCTGGACTGTTTCAGAAGCAGGCCGGCATTGTAGAGGGTGGCTGTGAGGTAGGAGGCAGCTGTTCCAGCTGCTACTGCAAGTAGCCGATGAGCTGGAGATCTTCCACCGGTTAGTCCAGGTAGCAGACTTTGGCTCAAGGCAAAGGTGTCTACTGCTTTACTAAGCTTCATACTCAGACCTTCCCAGACCAATCCGGAACCCTCCACACCAGCCAAGAACCCTCCAGACCAAACAGGAATCCTCGGAGCCCTCCAGAATACAGACATGACATCTAAGTGTTTCTGAAGAATGGTTTTGTTTCACCAATCACTTATCATGATGATATTGTCCATGGGCATGTCGTGACCTTGTCTCCTCGGGCCTGCCGACTCTCTAGCTGGTAATGGTTTGTACTGGGAGGGGGTGTGGGCCCGGCGGCCGCCGGTTCCTCCCGCCCCTTCTGTTGCTTGGATTGGCTGCGGCCGCTGCCCTGGGGGCTTGGGATGGCCTGGGGTGGGGAGATGTTGGAATAACTATTTAAAGGGAGGAGGTATTTAAATAATTTATTATTATTATTATTGATATATTTGTGTATATGTATGGATCCATCTGGATCAGACACCAGACTGCACCACCACTGTCTCATCTTTCTTTCTTTCTCTTTCTATCTCTAGTCTTTTCACATTCCACACGCAGTGATTTTAGCCCTCTTGGCAGAATATTTATACCCCCCTTCTCTTACTCTTTCTTTCTTTCTTTGTTTTTTTTTTTTTTTTCCAGGGATCAATAAAAAAACAGTTAAACTGTTATGAGGGCTGGTGAAGGGAACACACTTGCACACATAAAAAAAAAACGACAACCTCGGTTGCAAGATTCAGATTAATATAATATAATATATATATATATATATATATATATATATATATATATATATATATATATATATATATATATATATAGCTCTTGGGTTCTACAAAACTTGGTATTAACCATTAATATATGTGCAAACAGGGCAAAAAAAAAAAAAAAGTGATGATGTTGATCAAATCTGAAACAACATCCGAACGAGGAAGAACCTGCTGGGACTCGTTTTAGACGAAGCTCAGAAGAAAAAACAGCAATGAATAGGAGAAGCTATGATAGCTAGTGTTTGCTTGCACCAGCTGCCAATCAAAAGACCACACCCCTGAGTATAAACAAATAGCTGGTTTAATGATGTAAATTAAACCTCTAAAACTTTTAGACTGCAGCGATCGGTAGAGGAACTGCAGATCTGGATTCAGACCCTGGTGGCCAATAGAGGAACAGCAGGTCTGGATCCAAACCCTGGTGGCCATTAGAGGAACTGCAGGTCTGGATCCAGACCCTGGTGGCCAATAGAGGAACTGCAGGTCTGGATCCAGACCCTGGTGGCCAATAGAGGAACTGCAGGTCTGGATCCAGACCCTGGTGGTCAATAAAGAAACTGCAGGTCTGGATCCAAACCCTGGTGAGTCTAAAGGAGGAACTGCAGGTCTGGATCCAAACTGCAGCGGTCAGTAGAGGAACCACAGGTCTGGATCCAGACCCTGGTGGCCAGTAGAGGAACTGCAGGTCACGATCTAGACCCTGGTGAACTCTAGAAGAGGAACCGCAGGTCTGGATTCAGACCCTGTTGAACTCTAGAATAGGAACTGCAGGTCTGGATCCAGACCCTGTTGAACTGTAGAGGAGGAACCGCAGGTCTGGATCCAGACCCTGGTGGTCAATAGAGGAACCGCAGGTCTGGATCCAAACTGCAGCGGTCAGCAGAGGAACCGCAGGTCTGGATCCAAACTGCAGCGGTCAGCAGAGGAACCGCAGGTCTGGATCCAGACCCTGGTGAACTGTAGAGGAGGAACTGCAGGTCTGGATCCAGACCCTGTTGAACTGTAGAGGAGGAACCGCAGGTCTGGATCCAGACCCTGGTGGTCAATAGAGGAACCGCAGGTCTGGATCCAAACTGCAGCGGTCAGCAGAGGAACCGCAGGTCTGGATCCAAACTGCAGCGGTCAGCAGAGGAACCGCAGGTCTGGATCCAGACCCTGGTGAACTGTAGAGGAGGAACTGCAGGTCTGGATCCAGACCCTGTTGAACTGTAGAGGAGGAACCGCAGGTCTGGATCCAGACCCTGGTGGTCAATAGAGGAACCGCAGGTCTGGATCCAAACTGCAGCGGTCAGCAGAGGAACCGCAGGTCTGGATCCAAACTGCAGCGGTCAGCAGAGGAACCGCAGGTCTGGATCCAAACTGCAGCGGTCAGCAGAGGAACCGCAGGTCGGAATACAGACCCTGGTGAGTCTAGAGGAGAAACTGCAGGTCTGGATCCAGACCCTGGTGAGTCTAGAGGAGAAACTGCAGGTCTGGATCCAGACCCTGGTGGTCAATAGAGGAACCGCAGGTCTGGATCCAGACCCTGGTGAACTCTAGGGGAGGAACTGCAGGTGTGGTTTCAGACCCTGATGGTCAGTAGAGGACCTGCGGGTCTGGATCCAAACCCTGGTGAGTCTAGAGGAGGAACCGCAGGTCTGGATTCAGACTCTGGTGAACTCTAGAGCAGGAACCACAGCTCTGGATCCAAACTGCAGCGGTCGGCAGAGGAACCACAGGTCTGGATCCAGACCCTGGTGGTCAATAGAGGAACTGTAGGTCTGGATCCAAACTGCAGCGGCCGGTAGAGGAACCGCAGGTCTGAATCCAGACCCTGTTGAACTGTAGAGGAGGAACCGCAGGTCCGGATCCAGACCCTGGTGAGTAGAAGAGGAATCGCAGGTCTGGATCCAGACCCTGGTGAAATTTAGAGGAACTGCAGGTCTGGATCAGACCCCGATGGTCAGTAGAGGAACTGCAGGTCTGGATCCAAACCCTGGTGAGTCTAGAGGAGGAACCGCAGGTCTGTATCCAGACCCTGGTGGTCAATAGAGGAACTGCAAGTCGGGATCCAAACTGCAGCGGTCGATAGAGGAACCGCAGGTCTGGATCCAGACCCTGGTGAGTCTAGAGGAGAAACTGCAGGTCTAGATCCAGACCCTGGTGGTTAATAGAGGAACTGCAGGTCTGGATCCAAACTGCAGCGCATGGTAAAGAAACTGCAGGTCTGGATCAGACCCTGGTGAACTGTAGAGTAGGAACTGCAGGTCTGGATTCAGACCCTGGTGGCCAATAGAGGAACTGCAGGTCTGGATCCAAACTGCAGCTGTGGGTAGAGGAACCGCAGGTCTGAATCTAGACCCTGGTGAACTCTAGAGGAGGAACCCCAGGTCTGGATTCAGACCCTGGTGGTCAATAGAGGAACTGCAGGTCTGGATCCAGACCCTGGTGATCTCTAGAGGAGGAACTGCAGGTCTGGATCCAGACTGCAGCGGTTGGTAGAGAAACTGCAGGTCTGGATCCAGACCCTGGTGATCTCTAGAGGAGGAACTGCAGGTCTGGATCCAGACTGCAGCGGTTGGTAGAGAAACTGCAGGTCTGGATCCAGACCCTGGTGATCTCTAGAGGAGGAACTGCAGGTTTGGATCCAGACTGCAGCGGTTGGTGGAGAAACTGCCGGTCTGAACCCCGACACTGGTGATCTCTAGAGGAAGAACTGCATGTTGGGATCAGGACCCTAGTGACCTCAAGATTAACTGAAGGTCTGGATTTAGACTGTAGTGGTTTCTGCAGGAGGAAATGCAGGTCCTGATCCAGACTCTAATGGTCAGTAGTGGAACTGCAGGTCTGGATCAGGACACTAGTGACATCTAGATAAACTGAAGGTCTGGATCTAGACTGTAGTGGTTTCTACAGGAGGAACTGCAGATCTGGATCCAGATCCTAGTTGTCAGTAGAGGAACTGCAGGTCTGGATCAGGACCCTGTTGGTCACTAGAGGAACTGCAGGTCCTGACCCAGACCCTAGTGGTCAGTAGAGGAACTGCAGGTCTGGATCCAGATCCAGATGGTCAGATGAATGTTTCTTGGTGTTATGTCCCACGTGTAGTCACCCTCGTTAGCAGCCATAAACAGTTTTAGTGTTTTTATTTCTGTTAATAATAAACTCCTCCATTTCATCAGGTGGCGTCTGCACTCCTCAGGTGGATCTCAGGCAGACAATCCCGACTGAGCACCTGCACCCCAAAATGAACATAAGTTATTTGGTCCACAAATGCCGTCACACTTTGTGTCATTTCTTCGTGCTGCCACTTTAGTTGTTTTGTTTATAGAAAAAAGTAATAAATATATCCTGAAATAATGCAAAACATTAGCAAATGTTATTATAAATGACATTATTATTATTATTATTATTTTATTCTATTTTATTTCATTTAAGATGTCACATCTCAAGAAGCTCCAGCCCCAACAGAAGAACCGGGTCGGGCAGACCCAGCTGGAATGTCTGGAATGTTGTTGTCCCCGTCGGCCAGAGATGTCGGGTTTCTTCCCTCATTGATTAAAGAATCACCCCTTATCAGAATCGATCAACCCCGCCCTCACGCTCCTGCGCGCTGACCCCCGACCCCCGACCCCACCCACCCGCGGGAGGTTCGGATCCGGAGGCGGACACACAAAGTCGCCGAGACGTGGAGGACCCGCGACATCCGCCGTCCCGGTGAGACCAGATCTGGGGCTCCAGCGAAGTTTTTGTTTGGTTTCTGTCAGTGCACAGCTTTGCCAGGAGACAAAGACTGAGATTTTAAACTTTTACCGTTTTTTTAACCGTTTTTCTGAGAGTCTGGAGGTCCGCATCTTACGGACAACTAAACAGCCGACCTAAAAAAAACCCGGTCCTACAGCCGAAAAGAGCCGACGTGTCTGGGCGTGTGCTCGGACCCTTCCTACCAGGTCCGGGCGTACAAGAGCCGCTACTGTGACGAACACACGTCAAATACGCTGCGATTCACCCGGGGTCAGGCGGACGAGGAGCTGCTGGGCGCAGATCGAGACCGTTCGGAAGGTTCTGGAAGGTCCACATTTGACCTGTGAAGATCAGCAGCTCTGATCAATAATTGACTTTAAAACGTAAGTCAACTTTAGTTTTCCTGTTTTTTTTTTTATCCTCAGTTGTCAGATTTCTCTGCACACCCAACACGTTAGTAATAAAGTCTGGTTTTTGTGTTTGAAGTGTAAAAAAAATAGAAGAAAAGAAAACAACATTAACAACAATAATCTAATGTGAAGTAGAATGTAGTGACCAGAGCAAGTTAAAGGTAACAGTTCCTGGATCAAAGCGTTAGGAAAAGTTTGTTTCATATGATGTTGAGTTGTCATAATAGTGAAGGAATGTATAATATGTTTAATGGTTTACCAAAACTCTACTATTTGCCTGGAAGGATGATGATGATGATGTTGCTGGGCTAGGCTCCACCCCCCAGTAGATGGGTGAATGATCCTGAGGAGGAAACATTCCTTTTTTACGATAAGATCTCAGGGTGAAACCTTGCTCCACCTTATCTGGCATGTGAAGTCTCAGTCCTGTCAGTCTGTCAGTACACTTTTACCTTCACACACACCCTCACACACCCCACACGCACCTTCACACACACCCTCACACACCCCACACGCTCCTTCACACACACACACATACGCTCCTTCACACACACACACTCTCACACCCCTCACACACCTTCACTCACACCTCACGCACCTTCACACACACACATTCTCACACACACACACACCCCACACACACACACACATTCTCACACACCCCTCACACACCTTCACACACCCCTCTTCACACGCACCACTATACACCTTTTTGTACAGCACCAGACTGATTTCTGAGGAATGTCTTCAGTCTGCATAGGCATGTTCTGACATCACTTCACCTGGTTGAGGTTTTCCTCGAGTGTTTCTCGTGAACTTTGTGGTTTTGTCTTCCTGTTATAAATCAATCACAGTACGTGCTACTACACCCCCTCGCTGTTTCCTGTATCACTTTAATGCTGACGACATTCACCTGTAGGCGTCTCAGCAGGAACATCTGGTCAACTCTCAGGCTCCAAGGTCATCTTGATGTTTTGATTTTTGAAGTTGATGTAGAAGGTGGAAATTTAGACACTTCATGTACTGACCACTAGGGTCTGTCAGTTCCTCTAGTGACCGCTGGGGTCTGGACCCAGACCTGCAGTTCCTCTAGTGACCGCTAGTGTCTAAGAGACATCATGGAAGCAGGCCAACAGTTGGAGAGGAGCTCCACAGACATACTTCTCCTAAACTACCTCCTCCCGCTCTACATAGAGACTTTGTGAGGCATTCCCAGGAAAACCGTCCTGGCATCTGTCCAAGCACGTCCTATAAAAGGTTTCTGCTATGATCCGAATCGCATAAAAAAAATTTCAACTCAAAATGTGGAGAAGAACTCATCCTGGATGACTAAGGTCCTCCCCCTGACACTAAAGGAGAATGCTCACAGCTATTTGTATCTAGTTTTGTTATTTCAGTCATGGTGGTGATGGTGGGAGCACAGATGGACTGGTCAGTCGAGACGTTGGGTTCCTTCACCACAGTGAATTGGTACGTGGTGCTCTTCGCTGCAGACATAAAGATCCTGCTTCATTCTTCTAGATGCTTGAGCTTTTTTTTACTTGAGGCAGCTGTTTGTTCCTGAGTAGTTCTAGTTCCGATGCCAGCAGTAGAAAAGCTCGACGATTTTACGGGTATCAGGATCTGTATTTGTGTTTATGCACCACATAACCACTTCTTCATTGATCTAACTCACACATTTAATGTAACATTTGATTGTGAATCTACCACTTTGAAAATGTCCCGCCCCCAGGGTACAATTTAATTGGCTGGCACTTGCTGCATAGCCGCGATCTTTGGCTGACACTCTCGTTGATGTGTTGAAAGTCAACATTTCCCAACGTTTGAGGGAGGCAACCCTCTCACCACAATGCGCTGAACCACGGCTCAGCTTGGCAATGTTTGACGTCACTCCGTTCAAAATGAACAGACTGACACATGGGGCGCTTTCAACGCTGCTGCAGGAGCGTATGGCGAAAGCTACACGGCACTGCCATACAACTTCCTCTTCTGACTCAGCGGTGGAGAACAGGTCGGGCGTGAGTTGTTGGTCTGAGCTGCTTTTGTAGCATCGGCGCTACATTGACAGCTGGTTTCGAGTCAGTGCTATTTACTGGCCAAAGCTCAAGAATCAGTCCCAGAAACCAAGATTGGTACATCTCTGCTTCATTTCCAGTCTGGGGTGGGAACTCCTCTGTTCTCAGACTGATGACCAAGGCCTCATAGTTGGAAGTGCAGATTCGCATCCCAGCTGATTGACACTCAGCTAACAACTGCCCCAGTGAGGACCACATCATCAACAATGGAGGTGGAGTCCTGCAACGACCCAACTGGAAATCAAATGGTGGTGGTCCAGAATACAGCCCAGGAGGTGGGCAGGGTAACAGAGCTGACCACCTTTCAGTTAGTCCATTACAGTGTTGGACCTCATCAGGATTGGGATGTCAGTCAACGCCTATGTAGTCAAACTTGAAGGGGACGTTGAGAAGGCGGAACAACCTTTCCTGATACAGGACACTTCTTCAGCGCAGTCACACCATGAGCCATTCAGCAGCTTTTCTGGCCCACTCAAGGGTACCCAACCTACACCTGGGACTTGTCTTGGAACCATAGGTGAGTACTGGACCTGACTGGGCTGGAAACTCCCCCAACACCAGAAACAAAGGCTATTCCTGCTGCAGTACAATGCACGCAGGAAATGTGACTGACTTCCTGCTGGCAATGTGAACCCAGCTGTTGGTCCAGTCACACCAGGACCAGCAGCTGGATTCAAAAAAGGCCCTGACACCTTCTCATATTCAACATTCCCAGAGCATCTCCCACAGCATACCGCAGTGGTTGTATGTCTTCTTGGAGTCCAAAAAACTCCTACCTGGTTGGGAAACTCCCACGCACTCTTCAGAATCTGTGTGAAGTTACGTGAACGGGATGAAAACTGCTTGATAACCGGATCTCAGATCCAGGAGAAACAATCCAGACTGTTTAATCTACCAGACTTTCTCAGGGAGGCTGAGGAGTGTGATCCTTTTTGTAGATAACAACTGTTTTTATTTGGTCTGTTTGTGCTTTATTGCATCACACTGCCTGTGAGACAGACTTGTTCTTCCTGTCCTGCTGATGGGGTCCAAATTACAGCAGCTGCTGATGTCAGTGTGTTGGGATCACCTGACCTCAGAGGTGCTCCTTGTGTTCCAGTTAAAGTAGAAATATTCAGAATGAAGCCGCTGAGCTGTCTGAGTGCACACAAAGACCCATTCATGTGGGGGAATACCACAAAAACACTCTTTCACTGCAGACCAAAACTGAACCACACTATCACAGGATGGCAGTGAGACCATCTACTGGTACCAACGAGCCAGAACCGCACCGTCACAGTGCAGCAGCAGGACGCCTGGCGGTACCCACAGACCAGAATAGTCAGAATAAACAGAGATAGAAAAACTGTCCTTAGCAATATATGATGAAATCAATCAACTGATCACCTCTGATGGTTGATCTGCTTCAATCAAATGCAAGAAGTTCCAGAAACATCTTTGTCTAACTTGAGCTGAAATATTTGTACACACACTGAGGTTCAAGTCTCATCTTTTTAAAAATCACACCAAAGACTAATTTAAAGCTCCAATTTCTTGTTCACCTTGATCAGTTCCATGACAGGATCATTTTGAGGGACCGTAGAAGAAGAACGTGGTACAGCTCCTGAGATGTCAGAATACCAGGGTCGTGCGCTGGTAAACCTGATTGTTAAAAAGCAGGCCATGGAGAGATTGTATCAATCAGCCCATCAACGTTCTTAAAGGACAGTTACCACTTGTAAGAAGGCTTTGCAAAGAATTAATGAGTACATCAGGAAAGACATTCCACACTGTTTAATTCCCATATCTCATAAAACGCTGTATATTATGAAGTCAGCCAATCACCCCAAACCATTATGACTCCCGTGTTGATCCTCCCTTTTTCCATGTAAGGTTTCCAAAAAGTTCAACTGTGCAAAAACCGAGTTCATTTCCGGTTCCGTCCAATCGGTATTTACAACCGATGAACAGCTGACTCCGCGGATCTGCGGAGTATTTCATCCACCCTCGATTTGCGCGACAGTCTGAATCCTCCGCTCCTCCCTGGATTTCCCTTAGAGGGTCGGTGTGTTGCGCCCACCACGGTGAGGTCTTCTAATGGCGATTAGTTTTCCGGCTCCCCCGTTGCGGTGGACTGCCTGCGGTTCCCACCCAAGGATCCTGGATTTATTGGCTGTAGTTTCCTCCTGGTGCTACATCTGCTATACGAAGTTCCTCCATGCCCCCAACAACCCTCTTTCTTCTCTTTTGTACACACCTGTCTCCCATTTAAATAATCCCAGGTGTGCGCGCTACAGAGTCACATGGTACAGATGATTTAAAGGGGTGTCCTTCCTTTATACCCAGTGCAACACAAACCTTGTTACAGAAGTATGCACATTACATGTCATCTTGTACCAACCTACAACACAAAGGCTACTTACTGACATGACATACAAATAACTGTGACAGCGGCGGGTGGTGCCTAAACTCCTGACTGAGACAGCAGCTCCTTCATCACCTGCGTCTGCTTCACCCCATGCAGATGTCTGGCGGAGGCCTCATTCAGACTGTTCATGGCGAGCTGTTCCAGGGTCGCCAACGGCTGTGGCAGCCGTTGTTGTTGCCCCATCTCTTTGCCAGATGCCTGCAACAGGCAATATTCTGAGTATTTACAGTTTATTTTATGGTCGTTCTTTTTTTTATTATTTATTTCTTATTCAGAGGGTTCAGCTGTTCTATGGATGGTTTCAGTTCATAGATCAATATGACTTTGGTTTGGTCTCCGCAGATTCTGGTCATCATGGCCTCCAAAACCAAATGGGAGGCAGTGAAGGACCATATGACCAGAAGTCCCACCCAAGATTCAGACGCCACGCTGGAGGCAAATCTGGAGAACGCCGACCCGGAGCTGTGCATTCGCCTGCTGCAGGTAGGACTGATCTCGAGCAGCACTAATACTACTGGGTCAGAACTGGAACCACGGTTTAATGAAAGGAATGCTGTGACCCTTCAGGTTCCATCGGTGGTGAACTACTCAGGTCTGCGACGGCGATTGGAGTCCAGCAGTGAGTACTGGATGGTCCAGTTCCTGGAGCTGAGTGGACTCGACCTGCTGATGGAGGCACTGGAGCGTCTGTCAGGGCGCAGCTGTGCCCGCATAGCCGATGCTCTGCTGCAGCTCACCTGCGTGGCATGCGTGCGCGCCATCATGAACTCATCTGCCGGTCTGCACTTCATCCTGGACAATGAGGGCTACGTCCGGACACTGATCCAGGGTAGGTGGGGCTGGGGCGGGTCTGGTGACACTAAGGAGAACAGAGCAAAACCACCTTGTGGACGGATGGATGGATGTGTGAAAAGATGTGTGGGCGGACGGATGTGTGGGCGGATGGACGGGCGGATGGACGGGCGGATGGACGGACGGGTGGACGGATGGATGGATGGATGTGTGGATGGACGAACGAATGTGTGGACGGGTGGATGGATGGACGGACGGATGGACAAACGGGTAGATGGATGGACGGATGGGTGGATGGATGGATGTGTGGACGGATGGATGTGTGGACGAATGGACGTGTGAAGGGTTGAACGGACGGACGGACGGGTGGATGGATGGGTGGATGGACGGGTGGACGAATGGATGTGTAAATGGATGGATGGAGGGACGGACGTGTGGATGGATGGGTGGACGAACGGACGGACGGACGGGTGGATGGACGGATGGGTGGACGGATGGGTGGGTGGATTGATGGATGTACAGTCAAGTGTTTAAGCTTGAGAATCAAATCAGTTCTTCATTACTAGCGTCATTATTGGCCCCGCCCCTTGTGTGGGCAGGAACTATGCATCGTTTTCAAACCCTACATCCTTCTTGCTCTGGTCTATCAGGCTAACAGAGGAAATGGTCCCAAACACTGCACATCAGAATGATAAAAAATAAAAGAATTAAGCTTCAGGTGCTGTAGAGTAGTAGCCCCCAACCTTCACTGTGCCACAGACCCGTTTACTTACATCAGTAACAGAACATCGGTAACAGAACGTCGGCAACAGAACATCGGTAACAGAACGTCGGCAACAGAACATCGGTAACAGAACATCGGTAACAGAACATCGGTAACAGAACGTCGGCAACAGAACATCGGTAACAGAACATCGGTAACAGAACATCGGTAACAGAACGTCTGCAACAGAACGTCAGTAACGGAACGTCAGCAACGGATCGTCAGCAACGAAAACATCAGTAACAAAACATCTGTAACGGATCGTCAGGAACGGAACGTCAGCAACGGATCGTCAGCAACGAAACATCTGTAACGGAACGTCAGCAACGAAACATCTGTAACGGAACGTCAGCAACGAAAACGTCAGCAACGAAAACGTCAGCAACGGAACGTCAGCAACGGATCGTCAGCAACGAAAACGTCAGCAACGGAACGTCAGCAACGAAACATCTGTAATGGAACGTCAGCAACGAATCGTCATCAACGGATCGTCAGCAACGGAACGTCAGCAACGAAAACGTCAGTAACGAAACATCTGTAACGGAACGTCAGCAACGGAACGTCAGCAACGGATCGTCAGCAACGAAAACATCAGTAACGAAACATCTGTAACGGATCGTCAGCAACGGAACGTCAGCAACGGATCGTCAGCAACGAAACATCTGTAACGGAACGTCAGCAACGAAAACGTCAGCAACGGAACGTCAGCAACGGAACGTCAGCAACGAAACATCTGTAACGGAACGTCAGCAACGAATCGTCATCAACGGATCGTCATCAACGGATCGTCAGCAACGGAACGTCAGCAACGAAAACGTCAGCAACGAAAACGTCAGCAACGGAACATCAGCAACAGATCGTCAGTAACGGAACATCTGCAACAGAACATCTGCAACGAGACGGTCCCATCTCGGGGTAACGGGGGACAGTGACACCCCAGGTGTGTTTAGGTCCAGTCTGCTTCGTGCATGGGAATCGCCTGTTGCGATAAATCCGCATGTTAAATAGCTTTCCTGATATTGTCTGTTAAATGCAGCATTCTATCGTTTGGCAGTCGCAGGCACCTCTTCTGTCTCCTCACTGGACATTTTCTCCTTCACAAAGTGACTTTCAAGAGACGTTTGTTTTTACTCACTTTACGAGCTTGGGGGTTTCAATTTAGTGGGACGTATCACATGACTGAGACACGGTTCTGGAGGTCTTGACGTGTCAAGAATAAATCATAGACGCATGTAATGGAGAGAATCTGGTCAATTTAAAAAATAAAACATCATTTAGACTTAATAATATAATAATAAATCAAATGGAAAAAATGGAAGTTATTTATTCTTTCTGTGCTGCCCGGTTCTAAATGAGCCATGGACCGTTACCCGGGCCCGGAGGTTGGGGACCACTCGCTTCGGTCCTGAACTCTGGTGGTAGGGGCACTTGGATCTTCAGGTCATCTCCACATTGATGCTGCTGGTCTGTGATTCTTCTGGGCTGGTTCTGACTCATCTCCTGTGGTTTCCCCCAGCTCTGGACACATCCAACGTGATGGTGAAGATGCAGGTGTTTGAACTGCTGGCAGCGCTGGCCCTCTTTGACCCCCAGGGATGTCACCTGACTCTGGAAGCCTTCGACAGCTACAAGGTCCTAAACTAATACCAGAACGTTTCTCATCATCCTTCCTTGTCTCCTGCCTCCTTTCTGTCTTCATCCTCTCTTTGCAACCTTATTTTCTCTCTATTTCCTCTCTGTTTCTGCTCTTCCTGCCTTTTCCCTTCTTCACCACCACTGATCTGTGTTTATACCTCTCCCCACTGCCTTCTTTGTTTCCTTTCCTCCCTCATTTAATCTAAACCATTTCTTACTTCTCTATAATCCCAAACAATCATGAGGAAGCACATGTCCTTCTTGGCAGGAACTGTCTCCTAAAAAATGTGAACATGGGAACAAACGGGTGTAACATCTGGTTGGGACATGTGCACTGAACATCATCCATGTGGTGCAGAATAAGGGCCAAAATGAAGACTAACGTGTGCTCAGTTGCGTCTACGCCCAGTGTTGCAGGAGACCATGTCCACCCCGAAGCTGGCTATTGACCCCATTACTGATTGGCCCGCGGCGGTAACTGAGCGACTGACGCTGGCTAATGAGAAGGCCACTACTCGCGTTACTTGGCCGGTCATTTTGGTGTCGACCGCAGCAGCTCGTTGGGTCGTGCGTTAGCATTGGAGAGGCTGGCGACTAGCACGCCAAGACTGGTCACCCCCTGGATTAGACACACCCTCTACTGTCTACTGTCTTCTCTACTGAGAAGCTGGCAACCATTATGCCAAAGCTGACGACAGCCCACCTAACCAAAATAAACAAATAAATAAAAAGAATAAAGTGTCATTCCTCAATGTTGGTGTTTCTTGCACTTGGCAAAGGAAGTTTGTCTGTTCCCTTCACTCCCTGGAGGAACTTGTTACAACAATAACCAAAGAACATCTACCAGCAGGCTGGAACGTTTGTCAGCTCAGCACCTGTGGTCACCTGTCCACCGGTGCCACCCTGCAGCTCAGCACCTGTGGTCACCTGTCCACAGGTGCCACCCTGCAGCTCAGCACCTGTGGTCACCTGTCCACAGGTGCCACCCTGCAGCTCAGCACCTGTGGTCACCTGTCCACAGGTGCCACCCTGCAGCTCAGCACCTGTGGTCACCTGTTGGGTGAGTGTTGGTTGTGTATGTGTGTCCAGAGTGTGAAGAAGCAGCAGTACCGCTTCAGCGTGATCATGAACGAGCTCCAGGCCACCGACAACGTCCCGTACATGGTGACACTGATGAGCACAGTCAACGTGCTGCTGCTGGGACAGGAAGACCTGCAGAGGAGGGCCCGCCTGCGACGCGAGTTCATCGGTACCATCTGCAGTCTTTACTGGTGTTACTATGACCCACACCGCCAACCCAGAGCCACAATCTGACGTTCTTCCCATTTGTGTTGTAGGTCTGCAGCTGCTGGATCTGCTCCCCCGACTCAGGTAAAGACTTCATCTGTAGCACCATGACCATCTGGTCGTCACCAGTTAGTGATGAGTCTCCATCTCCAGGGAGACCGAGGACTTGGACCTGAACATCCAGTGTGACGCGTTTGAGGACTCCATGACCGAAGATGAAGACGACATGCAGAGGCTGTATGGAGGCATCGACATGAGCAACCACCTGGACGTGTTCACCGCGCTCTTCACCAAGGTACCTCAAACTCCTCCCCCTCCTCCTACACCTCAGAGGTCAATTTCACTGCCGGAGGTCCTCACCTGAATGTAAAATAGGATTAGAATTATTATGTTGCAATGAGATTAAGATTATGATCAATCATCTCATTATCTGGGTTCACCTAATGGAGGATTTTGTTTCCACTGCTGGTGTTAGTCTACTATAAACTGTACCGGTTTATGGATGATGTACATGTAAACTACATAAGTCACTTCAGGGTCACATGCACCGCAGTTCGACCGTACGTGGGCTGGACGTGGGATAAGAACTCAGAACAAGTACATTATTAGGGTTACATTTAATGAACTATGCTTTTACAAACATTTACAAGCAACTTGAATTTCTTTCTTGAAAGTTTTTAACACCATTATGCCTCAGTTTATCATTTTCATGTGCTGTACAGATGTAATGGATCAACAGATCTAGTTGCCGGCATCTGGAACTGCAAGATAATGTTCTTCACGTAATTGTTAGAATGACTGCAGTCTAGATTTCTGGAGTCCCGGAATTCTGGAGAAAACCAGGTCGTCTCTCAGGCTACGCGGCTGCAAGTCAAGAATAGTTTCTTTCTCTGTTTTCTTTTGTAACAGTTGCCAGCTGAGAAGACGTCGACGTCTTGAAGAGAGTTGTTTTCTTTAGTCAGCGTCACAATCTGTTGACTGAATTCCGGGCTTTCACGCAGTTGCTGGGATTCTTTGTGGAGTAATTTGACGAGGGCTAACCTGGGGTCCAATCCGGAGAGCTTATCATTGATCGAAATTAGAATGTCACTAACCTCTGGACAAGATGAATGTCTCGGAAAACTAGTGTCGGTCCTCTTGCTTGCGTGTTGGTTTGGCTTTTTCCATGTTGTTTACTGGGTCGATGTCCACTGTGGCACAAAACTGGTTGATAAAGGCCCCGTCCGGTCCTCTGTGACCCCGTCCGGTCCTCTGTGACCCCGTCCGGTCCTCTGGCCCCGTCCGGTCCTCTGTGACCCCGTCCGGTCCTCTGTGACCCCGTCCGGTCCTCTGTGACCCCGTCCGGTCCTCTGAGGCCCCGTCCGGTCCTCTGTGACCCCGTCCGGTCCTCTCTGACCCCGTCCGGTCCTCTCTGACTCCGTCCGGTCCTCTGTGACCCCGTCCGGTCCTCTCCGACCCCGTCCGGTCTTCTCTGACCTCTTGCGGTCTTCTCCGACCCTGTCCGGTCCACTCCGGCCCCGTGCGGTCCACTCCGACCCCGTTCGGTCGACTCCGACCCCATCTGGTCCACTCCGACCCCTTGCGGTCCTCTCCGGCCCCGTCCGGTCCTCTGTGAATCCATCCGGTCCTCCTTTGACCCCGTCCGGTCCACTCCGACCCCATGCAGTCTTCTCTGACCTCTTGCGGTCTTCTCTGACCTCTTGCGGTCTTCTCCGACCCTGTCCGGTCCACTCCGGCCCCGTCCGGTCCACTCCGGCCCCGTCCGGGCCTCCTCTGACCCCGTGCGGTCCTCCTCTGACCCCGTCCGTTCTTCTCCGACTCCGTCCGGTCCTCCTTTGACCCCGTCTGGTCCTCCTTTTACCCCGTCCGGTCTACTCCGGCCCCGTTCGGTCGACTCCGACCCCGTGCGAACCTCTCGGGCCCCATCTGGTCCACTCCGACCCCTTGCGGTCCTCTCCGGCCCCATCTGGTCCACTCTGACCCCTTGCGGTCCTCTGTGACCCTGTCCGGTCCTCCTTTGACCCTGTCTGGTCCTCTGTGAATCCGTCCGGTCCTCCTTTGACCCCGTCCGGTCCACTCCGACCCCATGCAGTCTTCTCTGACCTCTTGCGGTCTTCTCCGACCCTGTCCGGTCCACTCCGGCCCCGTCCGGTCCTCCTTTGACCCCGTCCGGTCCTCCTTTGACCCCGTCCGGTCCTCCTTTGACCCCGTCTGGTCCTCTGTGAATCCGTCCGGTCCTCTGTGAATCCGTCCGGTCCTCTGTGAATCCGTCCGGTCCTCTGTGACCCCGTCCGGTCCTCTGTGACCCCGTCCGGTCCTCTCCGATCCCGTCCGGTCCTCTCCGACCCCGTCCGGTCTTCTCTGACCTCTTGCGGTCTTCTCCGACCCTGTCCGGTCCACTCCGGCCCCGTGCGGTCCACTCCGACCCCGTTCGGTCGACTCCGACCCCTTGCGGTACTCTCCGGCCCCGTCCGGTCCTCCTTTGACCCCGTCTGGTCCTCTGTGAATCCATCCGGTCCTCCTTTGACCCCGTCCGGTCCACTCCGACCCCATGCAGTCTTCTCTGACCTCTTGCGGTCTTCTCCAACCCTGTCCGGTCCACTCCGGCCCCGTCCGGGCCTCCTCTGACCCCGTGCGGTCCTCCTCTGACCCCGTCCGTTCTTCTCCGACTCCGTCCGGTCCTCCTTTGACCCCGTGTGGTCCTCCTTTTACCCTGTCCGGTCCACTCCGGCCCCGTGCGGTCCACACCGACCCCTTTCGGACGACTTCGACCCCGTGCGAACCTCTCGGGCCCCATCTGGTCCACTCCGACCCCTTGCGGTCCTCTCCGGCCCCATCTGGTCCACTCCGACCCCTTGCGGTCCTCTCTGACCCCGTCCAGTCCACTCCGGCCCTGTCCGGTCCTCTGTGACCCCGTCCGGTCCACTCTGACCCCATCCGGTCCTCTGTCCTCTGTCCTACCGAAACAGAGTCTGCCAGTGGACCAAATAGGAATTACATTTAATGTTGTTACAATTGCAATTGTAAAATGTATTATTATGGGCTTCCAGTGCGCAGCCGCAAAGATGGCAGCTTGAAGATTTCTCACTTCCGACATTTGGAATTAAGTTGCCATTTAAACTCGACGTGGACGCGAGACAGGCAGGCCAAACGTAAACCAAAGAAAATCACGCAAACTATCAATTCTCACGGCGGTAGCAGCCCGGCGTGGCCACGTGCAAGTGCTGCAGTGACCCGCCGGCTGATGTTAACGAAGCCGAGGCAGACGAAGAAGTCGGCTTAAGTACAATACAGACGGAAATAAAGAGCTTCCGACGAGACAACAAACAACAAGGACGAGATTAACAAGACGAAGATGAGACTCGACGAGGCGGAGGAGCGGATGCAATCAATGGAAGAAGTGATGGAGGAAGTGGTGAAACTTCAGTCTCAACTACAAGTTCAGCAAACTGACCAGGAAGGAAGGGCCAGCCGGAATAACATCAGGATCCACTCTGTAGCGGAGGGCTCGGAAATTTCCATCAATGATACACTTTCTCGATGGTAAATCACTGGGGCCCCTGAGCAAGGCCCTGAACTCCCAACTGCTCCCCGGGTGCTGATGCTGGCAGCCCACGGCTCACTAGTGAAACTAGTTGATGGTTAAAAGCAGAGGTCCAGTTTCGGTGTATCGTACATACGTGGTTGCACGATGTCCATACGGACAAGAATGGTAATGAAAAAAAATAAAAATAATAGGTAAATACTTCTATCATTTTTTATTTTTATTGTTACAAGAAGCCGTAATAATAGAAACAGTTAAGTCGGGGGGCTTAACTTTAAGCTGACTATACACCCTCAAAGGCAGATACTTTTGTCTGAGGGCCCTTTCCTAAAAGAGAGGTCATCTCCCGGGATGGCTGCACTACAACAACAGGATGGAACAGAATAGATTATGTCTTTATGTTCAAAAGAGATCGGTATCGAATTCAGCTATGTGACATAGGAACAATAGATCTATCTGACCACCAGTAAAAATGCTAATAAATATCAACGACAAGCCAAATCTACAATGTGGAAATGTAACTTAAATGTACTAAATAATGCTCAAGTTAAAGAAGAATTAGGTAAAGAAATAGAAAAGTATTTTGAAGACAATGATAATGGGGATATTAGAGTAATTTCGTTCTCCTCATCATTAAAGAAGCAGACTCAAGAGAGGCTTAATCAGTTAAACTGTCAACTCAAAGTGCCCAATATCCAGGCTTAAACCACAGAAGAGTCCAGGCCCAGATGGCTTCCCGGCCGAGTGGTACAAATGTTTTACGACCCGACTGACTCCAAAAATATGCCACATATGTAACTTGTTCTTACAGAAGGGAACAGCCCCCCCTCATGGAGGGATGCTGTAATTTCAGTGATGCCAAAAGAAGGCAAAGATAAATTAGATCGTAAACAATACTGACCAATATCAACGTTAAATGTAGACTATAAAATAGTTATGTCTATATTAGCTAGAAGAATTGAGAAGATCAATCAATATATCAGACAAACTAAAGAGATCACAGGAGGGAAAATAGGAGAATTAATCTACTTAACACAACCCTCGATATCTTTACCAATACTAATGTCATCTCTAGAAAGGTTTGGTCAATTATCAGGTTGAATGTCTGAAAAACCCAGATCTTAACTCTTAATTTTAATCCACCAAAGCAGCTCCTGAATAAATATGATGTAAAATGCAACACGAAATCAATGAAGTATCTAGGAGTTAATCTCACCCAAGATGCGCTAACTATGCCCCTGTGAACTTAAAAATAAAATCGGACATTTTCAGATGGACTCTTCTACCCTTCCTCAGCTTATCTTCGAGGACTGATGCAATTAAAATGGTTACTATATGTTTTCCAGATGCTACCAATAGAAATACATGATCAGTATTTCATTGAATGGGACAAATTGATTTCACGTTACAGTTGGAGGGGCAAGAGACCCAGAATAAGATATAAAGTAATGCAGGTATCAAAAGAGAAAGGGGGTTTGGCATTACCAATCCTCAAGGATTATTACTATGCAGCTCAAAGAAGACCTCTTGTCTGTCTTTGCGATCCACAATTTAGGGCAAGATGGAAGGAAATGGAAGAGGTAGGACCCAGAGAACCACCCATACAAGCCATGATAGCAGATAGGACATTGACAAATGAGCTTGATGATAACCCTTGGCTAAAAATATCTAAAAATATGGCGGAAAATAGTTAACAACTATAATCTGGAGGGGCAGAAAAGGTGCAGCGGTGGGGTGCATATGAACCAGAACAGGACAGACTCAAGATTTAAAATGGAAAACCACACATTCACACAACAGGAGGGAATTTGGATGGAAAAGCACCAACAGATTCACCCCTGCTCAAAAGAGACATCACGGTGTTGGTACAAGCTGTTGGAGGTTACGTGGCTCATCTGAAGCCAGTCATTACCGTATCTTCTGGGATTGTCCTAAACTCACACCCTTTTGGCAAGAAATACAAAAAGTCTGGAGACGGCATTTCAAATAACTATCCCCTTTAATGCTTCAGCTTTATATTTGGGAACCACAATACAAGACATGCAATCTGCAGCAGATCAATATTTAATAAGAATATTACTGGTGGGAGGGAAGAAGGTCATGACAAGAAAGCTGCTGGGTTTTTTTTTTTTTTTTGGTTCAAAAAAGCGATTGAGAGAGGAAGAGGAAGAGGAAGAGGAAGAGGGAGAGGGAGAGGTCAAACCGATGACTATAGAAACATGCTCTGACTTACTGACTGAAATCATACTTTGTGTATAATTATGTGTAACCTGGAATTGATGTAACTGTGGTGTGAATGTTGGACTCCCTGACAAAAATCAAATAATTAAAGGAAAAAAAAAAGAAAATGTTTTGTTTATTAAGTAAGAAAAAAAAAGAAAGTGTGATTTCAGTGTTGTTACTGGTATTCTTGCCAACACTGCAGTTATTAACAGCAGTGGTCCAGCAGACTGGTTATTAATATGTATTGATCTTGAACAGTTACGACGGTGGAGAAGTCCAAGGTATGGATGAAAGATCAGTTAAATAATGGTATTCTCGTTAATGCTTTTACTGAAGAAACCTCATGAACATGAACAAACTGGAATCTATCAGACAGATCTGATTTAAACCAATCTAGAGCTGTCCCTTTAATCCCAACAACATACTCTAGCCTCTGCAGTAAAATGCTGTGATCTATAGTATCAACACAGCACTGAGGTCCAGCAGAACCAGTACGGTCACTAACCCATCATCTGAGGTCCAGCAGAACCACTATGGACACTAACCCATCATCTGAGGTCCAGCAGAACCACTATGGACACTAACCCATCATCTGACGTCCAGCAGAACCAGTACAGACACTGATCCATTATCTGAGGTCCAGCAGAACCAGTACGGACACTAACCCATCATCTGAGGTCCAGCAGAACCAGTACGGACACTAACCCATCATCTGAGGTCC
>CM026209.1:25682264-25756082 GCA_014839995.1 Xenentodon cancila | reverse complement strand
TGTAGTGTATAGTGTAGCGTATATGTAGTGTATAGTGTAGCATATAGTGTAGTATATAGTGTAGCGTATAGTGTAGTATATAGTGTAGCGTATAGTGTAGTGTATATGTAGCGTATAGTGTAGTGTATATGTAGCGTATAGTGTAGTATATAGTGTAGTATATAGTGTAGCGTATAGTGTAGTATATAGTGTAGTATATAGTGTAGTATATAGTGTAGCGTATAGTGTAGTATATAGTGTAGCGTATAGTGTAGCGTATAGTGTAGTATATAGTGTAGTATATAGTGTAGTATATGTAGTGTATAGTGTATTATATATGTAGTGTATAGTGTATTGTATATGTAGCGTATAGTGTAGTATATAGTGTAGCGTATAGTGTAGTATATAGTGTAGCGTATAGTGTAGTATATAGTGTAGCGTATAGTGTAGCGTATAGTGTAGTATATAGTGTAGCGTATAGTGTAGTATATAGTGTAGTATAGTGTAGCGTATAGTGTAGTATATAGTGTAGTATATAATGTAGTATTTAGTGTAGTATATAGTGTATATAATGTAGTACATAATGTAGGATATAATGTAGTACATAATGTAGTATATAGTGTAGTATATGTAGTACATAGTGTAGTATATGTAGTACATAGTGTAGTATATGTAGTACATAGTGTAGTATATGTAGCGTATAGTGTAATATATGTAGCGTATAGTGTAGTGTATATGTAGCGTATAGTGTAGTAAATAGTGTAGCATATAGTGTAGCGTATATGTAGTATAGTGTAGTGTATAGTGTAGTATATGTAGTGTATAGTGTAGTATATGTAGTGTATAGTGTAGTATATGTACTGTATAGTGTAGTATATGTAGTTGTAGTGTATAGTGTAGTATATGTAGTTGTAGTGTATAGTGTAGTATATGTAGTGTATAGTGTAGTATATTTAGTGTATAGTGTAGTGTATATGTAGTGTATAGTGTAGTATATGTAGTTGTAGTGTATAGTGTAGTATATGTAGTGTATAGTGTAGTATATGTAGTGTATAGTGTAGTATATTTAGTGTATAGTGTAGTATATTTAGTGTATAGTGTAGTGTATATGTAGTGTGTAGTGTGGTATATGTAGTGTGTAGTGTGGTATATGTAGTGTATAGTGTAGTGTATATGTAGTGTATAGTGTAGTGTATATGTAGTGTGTAGTGTAGTGTATATGTAGTGTATATGTAGTGTATAGTGTAGTGTATAGTGTAGTATATGTAGTGTATAGTGTAGTATATGTAGTGTATATGTAGTGTATAGTGTAGTGTATAGTGTAGTATATGTAGTGTATAGTGTGGTATATGTAGTGTATAGTGTGGTATATGAAGTGTATAGTGTGGTATATGAAGTGTATAGTGTGGTATATGAAGTGTATAGTGTGGTATATGAAGTGTATACTGTGGTATATGTAGTGTATAGTGTAGTGTATATGTAGTGTATAGTGTAGTGTATAGTGTAGTGTATATGTAGTGTATATGTAGTGTATAGTGTAGTGTATAGTGTAGTATATGTAGTGTATAGTGTAGTATATGTAGTGTATAGTGTGTAGTGTATAGTGTAGTGTGTAGTGTAGTGTAGTGTATATGTAGTGTATAGTGTAGTGTATATGTAGTGTATAGTGTGGTATATGTAGCGTACAGTGTAGTATATGTAGCGTACAGTTTAGTATATGTAGCGTACAGTGTAGTAAATAATGTAGCGTATAGTGTACTATATAGTGTAGTATATAATGTAGTAAATAGTTTAGTAAATGTAGTATGTTGTGTAGTATATGTAGTATATAGTGTAGTATATGTAGTATATAGTGTAGTATATAATGTAATATATAGTGTAGTATATAATGTAGTTTTTAGTGTAGTATATAGTGTATATAATGTAGTACATAATGTAGGATATAATGTAGTACATAATGTAAGATATAGTGTATTATATGTAGTACATAGTGTAGTATATGTAGTATATAGTGTAGTATATAGTGTAGTATATAATGTAATATATAGTGTAGTATATAATGTAGTACATAACGTAGTATATAGTGTAGTATATGTAGTGTATAGTGTAGTATATGTATTATATAGTGTATTATATAGTGTAGTATGTGTAATATATAGTGTAGTATATAATGTAGAATATAGTGTAGTATATAATGTAGTATATAGTGTAGTATATAGTGTAGTATATATAGTATGTAGTCTAGTATATAGTGTAGTATATGTAGTAAATAGTGTAGTATATAATGTAGTATATAATGTAGTATATAGTTTAGTATATGTAGTATGTTGTGTATTGTATGTAGTATATAGTTTAGTATATAGTGTAGTATATATATACTATATGGTTTAAAATATGTAGTATATACTGTAATATATATTTTATATAGTGTAGTATATAAGTATATAATGTAGTAAGTGTAGTATATTGTGTAGTATATATAGTATATTGTGTAGTATATGTAGTGTATAGTGTAGTATATGTAGTGTATAGTGTAGTATATGTAGTGTATAGTGTAGTATATGTAGTGTATAGTGTAGTACATAGTGAACTATATGTAGTACATAGTGTAGTGTATGTAGTTAATAGTGTAGTTTATGTAGTATATAGTGTAGTATATGGTTTAGTATATATAGTATATAGTTTAGTATATGTAGTATATAGTGTCGTATATTTAGTTAGTTGTTTATTGTATGTAGTATATAGTTTACTATATAGTGTAGTATATGTAGTAGTGTATAGTGCTGTATATATACTATATAGTGTAGTATATGTAGTAGTGTATAGTGTAGTATATATACTATATAGTTTAATATATGTAATTTATACTGTAATATACATAGTATATAGTGTATTATATAAGTATACAATGTACTAAGTGTAGTATATTGTGTAGTATATATAGTATATTGTGTAGTATATGTAGTATATTGTGTAGTGTATGTAGTATATGTAGTATATTGTGTAGTATATGTAGTATATTGTGTAGTATATATATAGTATTTAGTGTAGTATATATAGCTTTTAGTGTAGTACGTAGTGTAGTCCATAGTTTTGTATATATATAGTATATTTTCTAGTACATAGTGTAGTTATATATAGTATATAGTGTAGTACATAGTGTAGTACATATAGTATATAGTGTAGAATATCTAGTATATAGTGGTGTGTATATATAGTATACAGTGTAGAATATGTAGTATATAGTGCAGTATATAGTGTAGTATATATAGTATATAGTGTAGTATATGTAGTATATAGTGTAGTATATGTAGTATATAGTGTAGTATATGTAGTATATAGTGTAGTATATGTAGTATATAGTGTAGTATATGTAGTATATAGTGTAGTATATGTAGTATAGTATATAGTGTAGTATATGTACTATATAGTGTAGTATATGTAGTATATACTGTGGTATATGTACTATATAGTGTAGTATATGTAGTATATACTGTAGTATATGTACTATATAGTGTAGTATATGTAGTATATACTTATGATATGTACTATATAGTGTAGTATATGTACCATATAGTGTAGTATATGTAGTGTATAGTGTAGTATACTACACTATATGTAGTATGTAGTATATTGTGTAGTATATGTAGTATATAGTGTAGTAAATGTAGTGTATAGTATATGTAGTATATTGTGTAGTATATGTAGTGTATTGTGTAGTATATGTACTATATAGTGTAGTATATGTAGTATATACTTATGATATGTACTATATAGTGTAGTATATGTACCATATAGTGTAGTATATGTAGTGTATAGTGTAGTATACTACACTATATGTAGTATGTAGTATATTGTGTAGTATATGTAGTATATAGTGTAGTAAATGTAGTGTATAGTATATGTAGTATATTGTGTAGTATATGTAGTGTATTGTGTAGTATATGTACTATATAGTGTAGTATATGTAGTATATACTGTAGTATATGTACTATATAGTGTAGTATATGTACTATATAGTGTAGTATATGTAGGATATGTAGTGTATAGTGTAGTATATGTAGTATATAGTATATGTAGTATATTGTGTAGTATATTTAGTATATAGTGTAGTAGATGTAGTGTATTGTGTAGTAGATGTTGTGCATTGTGTAGTATATGTAGTATATTGTGTAGTATATGTAGTATATTGTGTAGTATATGTAGTATATTGTGTAGTATATGTAGTATATTGTGTAGTATATGTAGTGTATTGTGTAGTGTATGTAGTATATAGTGTAGTATATGTAGTGTATAGTATATGTAGTATATTGTGTAGTGTATGTAGTATATTGTGTAGTATATGTAGTATATAGTGTAGTATATGTAGTGTATAGTATATGTAGTGTATTGTGTAGTATATGTAGTATATAGTGTAGTATATGTAGTGTATAGTATATGTAGTATATTGTGAAGTGTATGTAGTGTATTGTGTAGTAGATGTTGTGCATTGTGTAGTATATGTAGTATATTGTGTAGTATATGTAGTGTATTGTGTAGTATATGTAGTATATAGTGTAGTATATGTAGTGTATAGTATATGTAGTATATTGTGAAGTGTATGTAGTGTATTGTGTAGTATATAATTCAATTTCAATTTTATTTATACATTACTACTATCTATTACAACACAAGTTTTCCAGGATCTTTCTAGAGACCCAGAACATGACCCCCAAACAATTATTATATAAACAACGGCAGGTAAAATCTGCCCTTTAAGACGGAAGAAACCTTGACCAGGACCTGGATCATAAGAGGGAAGAAACCTGGACCAGGACCTGAATCAGAAGAGGGAAGAAACCTGGACCAGGACCTGGATTAGAAGAGGGAAGAAACCTGGACCAGGACCTGGATCATAAGAGGGAAGAAACCTGGACCAGGACCTGGATCATAAGAGGGAAGAAACCTGGACCAGGACCTGGATCATAAGAGGGAAGAAACCTGGACCAGGACCTGGATCAGAAGGGGGGACCCACCTGCTGAAGACCAGCAGGTAGAACAGGAAGTAGAGAGAAGAGACACCGTCAAAGGTACCAGACAGGATACATCAGTATAATTATCCATCAGGAGCAGAACTAAGACTTCTGTGTATATGTGATATATGAATAGTGGATGAAGTTTGGTTTTAAAGGTGGAGGTGGTGTCAGCCTCCTTCACCAAATCTGGAAGTTGGTTCCAGAGTGATGGTTCCTAACAGCAGAAGACCCGTCCTCCAGATCTACATCTGGATCTTCTAGGAACTACGAGTAAACCTGCACTCTGAGAACCGAGAACTCTGTTAGGAACATGAGGAACCATCAGGTCTTGGAGATATCGCTGTGCTAGACCATTTTGGACTTTATACTCAAGTAATAAAAATTTGAATTAGATTCTACATTTTCCGGGGAGCCTGTCAGCATTCGCGCTGCTGCATTTTGGATCATCTGGAGGATCTTCAGAGAATTACTTGGACATCCAGCCAACAACACGTTACAGTAATCTAGTCTAGAAGACACGAACGCGTGAATTAGTTTTCCAGCATCACTCTGCGAGAGGATGCTCCTGATCTTTGTGATATTACGGAGGTGGAAAAACGCGGTTTTACAAACCTGATTAATATGCTGTTTAAATGACAAATCCTGATCGAATATAACGCCAAGGTTTCTCACAGTTTTACTGGAGGACATCACAACACCATCTAATCCCTTCCTGAGGTGTTTGGACCACAAACAACAACCTCTGTTTTATCTGAATTTAGTAGCAAAACATTTCTGGACATCCAGTCCTTGATGTCCTTAAGACACATCTGAAGTTTGTCTGATGGTTCTGTTTCATCTTCATAGACAGATACAGCTGCGTATCATCAGCATAACAATGAAAATTAATGCCGTGGTTCCGGATAATACTTTCTAAGGGCTGCATGTATAAACTGAACAGGATTGGCCCTAGAACTGAACCCTGTAGGACACCATAGCAGACCCTCGTCTGTACTGAAGAAACCATGAACATGAATAAACTGGAATCTATCAGACAGATATGATTTAAACCAGTCTAGAGCTGTCCCTTTAATCCCAACAACATACTCTAGTCAGACAGTAACCAAACAGTCTAGAGTCAGGTCAGAGAGGTCTACAGGAACCAAACAGTCTAGAGTCAGGTCAGGGAGGTCTACAGGAACCAAACATTCTAGAGTCAGCTCAGGGAGGTCTACAGGAACCAAACATTCTAGAGTCAGCTCAGGGAGGTCTACAGGAACCAAACAGTTTAGAGTCAGGTCAGGGAGGCCTACAGGAACCATACAGTCTAGATTCAGGTCAGGGAGGTCTACAGGAACCAAACAGTCTAGAGTCAGGTCAGGGAGGTCTACAGGAACCAAACAGTCTAGAGTCAGCTCAGGGAGGTCTACAGGAACCAAACAGTCTAGAGTCAGGTCAGGGAGGTCTACAGGAACCAAACAGTCTAGAGTCAGGTCAGGGAGGTCTACAGGAACCAAACAGTTTAGAGTCAGGTCAGGGAGGCCTACAGGAACCAGACAGTCTAGAGTCTGCTCAGGGACGTCTACAGGAACCAAACATTCTAGAGTCAGCTCAGGGAGGTCTACAGGAACCAAACAGTTTAGAGTCAGGTCAGGGAGGTCTACAGGAACCAAACGGTCTAGAGTCAGGTCAGGGAAGTCTACAGGAACCAAACAGTCTAGAGTCAGGTCAGGGAGGTCTACAGGAACCAAACAGTTTAGAGTCAGGTCAGGGAGGTCTACAGGAACCAAACGGTCTAGAGTCAGCTCAGAGCCTAAGGGAAGCTCTGAAGCTGAAGAAATGCCTACAGCGCTGCTGGGTGGGTGAGGTTGATTTCGTCTCCAATTCTGACAATTTTATTCCTAAAGAAGCTCATAAAGTCTTTACTACTGAGAGCTGGGATACACGGCTCAAAAGAGGCTCAACGGCTCAACGGAGTTGTGGCTCTTTGTCAGGGTGGCTACAGCGCTGAACAGAAAACGTGGGTTATTTTTATTATCCTCTATTAACACTGAATAATAGGCTGTTCTAGCTTTGTGGAGCGCTTTTTTATCTTTCCATGCACAATAAATATCTACGGACCTACAAGAGAACCACTTTCTGTTTTAACATACGAATATGTGAGTTAAACCAGGGAGTTCAACTCCTATGGTTAGAGACCCTCTTTCTCTAAGGAGCAACTACATCTAAAGCTGAGTGCAAAACATCTGCAGTTCTACCGACAAGGAAATCAACATCTGCAGAGGTGGAATCAAGGTCACAGCCCTCAACTGCTTCACTATGTTCCTCTGTAAGAAGATGAAGAGCAATGGCCTCCCTAAATTTAGGGATTAAGTGTATATGTATATATGTGTATATGTAGTATATGTAATATATAGTGTACAAAGGGGCTCAAAGGGGGACAAAGGGGCACAAGAGGGCACAAAGGGGTGCAAAGGGGCACAAGAGGGGACAAAGGGGGACAAAGGGGCACAAGAGGGGACAAAGGGGGACAAAGGGGTACAAGAGGGGACAAAGGGGGACAAAGGGGTACAAGAGGGGACAAAGGGGCACAAGAGGGGACAAAGGGGGACAAAGGGGTACAAAGGGGCATAAAGGGGCTCAAAGGGGGACAAAGGGGTGCAAAGGGGTGCAAAGGGGCTCAAAAGGGCTCAAGAGGGGACAAAGGGGTGCAAAGGGGTGCAATGGCGCTCAAAGGGGCACAAGAGGGGACAAAGGGGCTCAATGGGCCGTTTATCCTCCTATCAACTGAGAGACGTTTCTTTTTATCCAATCAGCGATGAGTATTGTTGCCTGCGGGTTCCTACCTTTTCCAGATTGGTGAAAAAACAGGGAAAGGAAAACAAGCTGAGTTCTGGGTCTGTTGCTGTTACAATATGGTTGTCCAGGAAAATGTGCTCTTCAGAACCTACAGAAACCTGCAGAAACCTGGTGCCTTGGATGACATCATGGGGGGACCAAACCTTGAGCAGAGCTGGACTAAACCTTAACTCTGGGGAGACATCCAGAGCCTTTTGTTCTCTTTCACATTTAATCATTTTAGAAGGATTTTATTGTCTAATTTCATGATTACTTTTTATGAGGCTTTTGTTTTATTGTGTTAAATTGCATTATTTCACGATGCCCTTATTTTCTAGTATTGCTTTAATTATGTGAGGAAGCTTTGGTTCTGGTTTTCTGATTCTACATTATTTGTTCACGTCATTCATGACGTAATCAGGACAGCAGCTGCAGGCTGTGGAATGCTAGCAAGTCCCTACATCACCTGGATGATGACGTAATACCAAACAGATTCACAAAAGATCGGGGTCACGTGACCACCTGAGCTCCTAGACTGGCACGTGATCAGAATGTTGCCTTGCATTGATGAAAACGTTTCGCTGAACGTCAAAATCACCGACTCCGACAGGAAACCTTTTTGCCTTCAAAATAAAAGCACCAGTGAACGTGTTTCTGATTTTAAGGTAAAACATTACTTGATTGTTGTCCTGTTTGTTTGAACTGGATAAATAACAATCCTCCCGTTTGTTTGTGGGGTTGTGGGAATAAAGACCCTGGTTCTCTCTGGTTTTTAAACTGGAGTGACACAAAACTCAAAACCAGGTCTGCACAGAAATAAACAATACTGGAAATGAAATGTTCTTTTTCTGATGTAACTCTAATCTACTGTAAACCAGCATGACTGCAACGAGCGACCCTAACACAAAATAAACAATAACGAAGAAAACAGTTTGTTGCTTAATATTTAATTAAAAATTATGAGTACTGTGCTTTTATTGTGAATTCCGCGGTGTAGTTATCGCTAGAGCGGCACGTCTTGACGCAGCAGTACCGCGGATGCGTCAGGAGCGTCATGAGAAGGCAGGCAGAGAGATGCCGTAACATCACAGCATCCTGGAGCAGGAACCAGATCCTCCGGAGTCTCGTCGGGACGTGTCTGATGCTCTGGTCGCCCAGCAGCGCCTCAGCCCGGGTTCAGGTCGGAGAAGAGCAGCAGAGGAGCGGCGGCATTTGGAACGGAGGTAGGAGGAGGTGGCGGCAGGGTGTGGAGGAGGGGAGCCTGTCTCTCCATCTCCCTGTCTATCCATCCGTCTGTCAGTCCTGTCCGCGCCTGCAGGCCGGTCATGCGGACCCGGAGCGGCTGCTGTCCGGCGTGCAGGCGCGGATGAGGCGCTCATGCTGCAAGGATGCTCCCAATGAGCCGCTCTGGATCCTCCAGCATCCTGGCGTGTGTGGCGCATGTCTGCGTGCGTGAGTCTGTGGAGTCCGGGTGCGGCTCGGTTGAGGTGCAGATGATCGCGTCACAGACAGGTGACGATTTCGAGGCAACCAATGAGGTTGAAGAAGCCTCGAGGGCGTTTGTGGCATTTTGGTGGACCTAATTCTGACTGGGGGTCCCGATCCTGACCAGAGTCCTGGTCCTGATTAGGGGACCCGACCCTGACTGGGATCCTGACTCCTAAAACTCCGGAGTGACGACCAGTTTAAACCGTCCAGGAGGATGAAAGCGTGAATCTGGACATTCACGCCGCACTAAAGAAGCTGGCGAGCAGCTGAGTGAACGTTATTGAAACGCTAATAAAACCATCGTGTTTGCAGGGACGAGAAAAAGTCCGATTTCGTTGCTCATGTTCGGCCTCAAACACTGAATAAAGCTGCAGACGTTTGAGTCACCTTTTAGCACATTTACAACAATATCTGTTAACAGAGAAACATAAATATGATATAAAATGTTTTTTCTAATACAGTTAACATTTAGGTGTACCATTAAATATCTAACTCTTATAAAAAAAAATACAATTAAATAAAATACAAATGTCCGAAATAAAGTTGTATTCTATTATACTAAAACATAAGTGCACAAACATTTACATAAAATTAAAACTTTTGACTTTGTAAATACAGTATTTTTGGGGGGAAAAGAATTAATTTAGTTTAAAAAAAAAGATTCTGACAGTATAAACTTAATAATTTGCACAGAAAATGAAAACATTTATACGGGCATCAGGAAGCGCTTCGGTCGCGTGTCATCGGACGTTTGACCACATGTTTGAGGTCACGCAGGACTGTTTTGGAATTAAAATGTTCCTTGCATGTTTTAACAGAGAATCAGACATTTGACCGAGAAACTGATGACCTACAAGTTTATCTTTACTGGGACGTTCCTTCAGATGTGAATGAGACGCCGCAGCCGCAGCCGCTGCCTCCGATTGGTCAGTGTGAAAACAATCAGAGATGATGATTGGCTGCAGGTGTGAACAGGACTTCTGACTCTAGGTCAGCCTCTGGGTCAGCAGAGAAACTCCAAGCACTTCCAGAGATCCGTCAGAGGTCTACAGGACGGTTGTCCCGTAGAAAGTCCTGATGCTGCTCGGTGTTGGTGGTTGGTTCTCCCTTGGTGCGAGCAGCTCTGGTGTTTGTCTTCATCTGGTGTGGAGCTTTGAAGACTGTTGTGGAGTTCATTCAGATTCCTGTTCTGAAGATCGGTAGTTACATGTTGGTTGACAGTTGAACATTCAGGAGCTGTTAAAAACATTCCTGAAAAATGAGCCGGTGCTGCTTGAACTTCAGGAAACTGTTGGAGGTGACATCTGGTTCTGACTTTGGACAGAAATTATCTGGACCTGCAGCAGGATTGAGTCAGGATTAATCAGTCTGCTGACCAGTAAAGATGACAGTCGTTACAATCTTGCCTGTTATTGTTCTTCTTTCCATGGCCTCGGTTTCCTAGGATGCTCTGGGGTTTCCCAGCAGGCCTGCAAAGATGAGTGTGACATCATGGTTCCTGGTGAGCAGCTCAGGCACTCGGCACCGCCTCCCCCGAGAGATGATCTTCGTGGGTCGAGAGGACTGCGAGCTCATGCTGCAGGTGAGGTGACTAGAAGCAGTGAGCAGCGCGACAGCAAGACAGGTGAGCAGCAGGACAGGGGGACAGGTGAGCAGCAGGGCAGCGGGACAGGTGAGCAGCAGGACAGGGGGACAGAAGGACAGGTGAGCAGCAGGGCAGGTGCACAGAAGGACAGGTGAGCAGCAGGGCAGGTGCACAGAAGGACAGGTGAGCAGCAGGGCAGGGGGACAGGTGAGCAGCAGGACAGGGGGACAGGTGAGCAGCAGGACAGCTGAGCAGAAGGACAATAGCACAGGTGAGCAGCGGGACAATAGGACAGGTGAGCAGCAGGACAGGTGAGCAGCAGGACAGGTGAGCAGCAGGACAGGTGCACAGAAAGACAGGTGCACAGAAAGACAGGTGCGCAGCAAGACAGGTGAGCAGCAAGACAGGTGAGCAGCAAGACAGGCGAGCAGCAAGACAGGTGAGCAGCTAGACAGGTGAGCAGCAAGACAGCAAGATAGGTGCACAGAAGGACAGGTGAGCAGCAGGACAGGTGCACAGAAGGACAGGTGAGCAGCAGGACAGGTGCACAGAAGGACAGGTGAGCAGCAGGACAGGGGGACAGGTGAGCAGCAGGGCAGCGGGACAGGTGAGCAGCAGGACAGGGGGACAGAAGGACAGGTGAGCAGCAGGGCAGGTGCACAGAAGGACAGGTGAGCAGCAGGGCAGGGGGACAGGTGAGCAGCAGGGCAGCGCGACAGGTGAGCAGCAGGACAGGGGGACAGGTGAGCAGCAGGACAGGGGGACAGGTGAGCAGCGGGACAGGTGAGCAGCGGGACAATAGGACAGGTGAGCAGCAGGACAGCTGAGCAGAAGGACAATAGCACAGGTGAGCAGCGGGACAGGTGAGCAGCGGGACAATAGGACAGGTGAGCAGCAGGACAGGTGCGCAGCAGGACAGCTGAGCAGAAGGACAATAGCACAGGTGAGCAGCGGGACAGGTGAGCAGCGGGACAATAGGACAGGTGAGCAGCAGGACAGGTGAGCAGCAGGACAGGTGAGCGGCAGGAGATCAGGACAGGTGCGCAGCAGGACAGGTGAGCAGCAAGACAGGTGAGCAGCTAGACAGGTGAGCAGCAAGACAGGTGCACAGAAAGACAGGTGCGCAGCAGGACAGGTGAGCAGCAAGACAGGTGAGCAGCTAGACAGGTGAGCAGCAAGACAGGTGCACAGAAAGACAGGTGAGCAGCAGGACAGGTGCACAGAAGGACAGGTGAGCAGCAGGACAGGGGGACAGGTGAGCAGCAGGGCAGCGGGACAGGTGAGCAGCAGGACAGCTGAGCAGAAGGACAATAGCACAGGTGAGCAGCGGGACAGGTGAGCAGCAGGACAGGTGAGCAGCAGGACAGGTGAGCAGCAGGACAGGTGAGCAGCAAGACAGGTGAGCAGCAGGACAGGTGAGCAGCAAGACAGGTGAGCAGCAAGACAGGTGAGCAGCAAGACAGGTGCACAGAAAGACAGGTGAGCAGCAAGACAGGTGCACAGAAAGACAGGTGAGCAGCAGGGCAGGGGGACAGGTGAGCAGCAGGAGATCAACGCTTCTCATGTGAAACACTGTTGGTGTGTGTGTGGACAGTCTCGCAGTGTGGACAAACAACATGCCGTCATCAACTACAACCTGACCACTGATGAACACCTGGTGAAGGACCTGGGCAGCCTGAACGGGGTGAGTTGTGGATCTCTGCATGATCCCATCAGTCTGGTCGTTAACGAAGTTAAACTCTGGAGAACGTCACTGTTCTGCTTCCTGCCTTCAGAGGTCGTTTCTCCTTCAAAGTTCTTGTGAAACATCAGTTCCAGTTTGAAGTCTGTATCTAGACCAGTTTGTTCCAAATCCTGGATGTGTTCTAGCTCTGACCAGTTATTTGTGTCCAGTGGAGACTTGTATGGACCTCAGACACTTTAAGTATCCCAGAATGCATTTGTCATGATCAGTGGAAGTTGTGGTGGAGAAGCTTCCCAACAGGAAGTTCCAGGTGTACTGAGAACAAGCAATGCATGAGCGGGGTTGATCTGGGACTGGAGTCTCCAGGACCCATCAGCAGATGAACATTATGCTTGTGGATGCAGCTGGCCCACTCTGCTGCCACATCCACCTGAGCCGTTGCTGCACAGTTCCACGTACAGCTGATCTCGAAGCATACGCCCCCACATGCACCACCACCCAACCTAGCCCAGGGAGCCATCTGGCTGACGCCCCCCCCCTGCCAATGAGAGAGGACGTCTATGGGCGCAGCTTTCTTTAATCACGTACAAAACACAGTGGGTGGTTTTCTGCCAAAGGACAATTCTGTGGAGGTCTTGGTGGCCTCCTGCACTGCAAACAAAAGAGGGTCCTGCCATTTCTTGCTGGGTCTTTCAGCCTCTGGTTGATCTGTAGGCTTGAGAACATCACTCCAGAACTGGCGTTTGTAGGTCTCGGGATAAAGTCCCAGCCGGTCCAGAATGCCCCATCGTATGTCCGCCAAACTCCCGCAAGCTGAAGCTGGAAGGGCCTCCACCACCAGCACCACCAGGTCATTGGTGTTGGCTTGAAAATGCCCTGTTCTGCATCTCAGACTGGGCCTGCAGCAGCTCCAGATGATGGCACCCGTGGTCCATCTGTTGGCGCTGAAAAAGGCTTCTAAAAGATGTGGCTGTCCCTGTGTCATGTCTGCGGAGTCCCCATTCAGGTGCCAGTTTAGCAAAACTGCACAACTCGGGGTTCCTGTCAGCAACGACAGGAACCCTGTGAATCCAGAAATGTTTGTTCATTTTGTTGCTCTTTTTCGAGTGAATCTAATGTATATCGGTGGTTGCATGGCCCCCACACTCCAGCTGCTGATTCGCAGAGTGAATGCGGCTGCTGCAATCACCTGAACGCTGCTCCACAGCTCGCCCTGCAGCTGAGCTGGAACCACACCCCACCACCACAGTCCTGTCCAGGTTGGCAGTGAGGTGCTGCCTAAGGCGGAGAAGTTTTAGGCTTGTCTAACCAGGAGAAGTCCCCGAAGAAGTCGGACATGTTTGCATGTGGAGTCTGATGATGTCACGGCTCGTTCCCAGTTTCCGTCTGATTGCTGATTACTTTTCTTCCTGCAGACGTTTGTGAACGACCTGCGGATCCCTGATCAGACCTACATCACCCTCAAATTGTCCGACGTCATCCGCTTTGGATACGATATCCTTCAGATGCTCTGATGATTAGTTGATCTAATCAGTTATGTCTGTTCTGAAAACATATCAGATGTCAGTCAAACATTAACCTGCTACATGAAACCAGCTGATTTCACATCCACTAAACTAAAATGTGTTCACTGTAATCAGTGGAGGAGATCTGTTGATGTGTCATCGTTACAGTGTTTAAATGATGTGGTGTGATGATTTACAACACAACTTCTCTCCAGAGACCAGAAAATGACCCCCGAGCAATTATTACATAAACAACGGCATCAAAGACTACACATGATTGTGTGTTATTTTGTACCATCACGGTACAAGTCCTGGACACAAGTCCTGGACACAAGTCCTGGACACAAGTCCTGGACACAAGTCCTGGACACAAGTCCTGGACACAAGTCCTGGACACAAGTCCTGGACATGCCCAGCGTCCAGTACTTGTCCAGGTGATGTCCTCCACAAGTTTCTGAAGAGAGCTGTCAAAGCGGCTCCAGCTGACGTCCACTGGTCCTCAGATGATGAGATGATGCCGTGGCTGCAGGCACCTTCAGCTGCTCCACACTGGAGGACCTGTGGGCCAACATTTGTAGCCCACAACCACTCATGGTGGTCTGTTAGTAAAATTAGCAACACAATTCAACCTTTTTACGCTAAAATATAAAGGATTATGTTCAGTAAGGTCATTATTCACAAGTAAGATTTCCATACAGTGTAAAGTAGCTAAAGTGGTAACAGCTCGGCTGTTCTGGCTGACAATCAAAAGACCACACCTCTAATAATACAAACATATCTTACCTTATGTACACTTATTAGCTACTTTTATTAGGTACACCCAGTAAACGAATAAAGTAGTCAGAGACTAATTTTACCTGATTAGGAGCATCTGGATTCTCCGTACAATCGTCGTGGATGAAAACGGTAACAATGGAGACCAAACTTGTTTTATGTTCCAGACTGTAAATATGATTCATTCTGCTGTGAGTTGGACACTTAAGGTCACATGAAGATCAATGGAGATGAACTTACTGTTGGATCAAGTCCCTAGAGGTCAGTAGAGGACCTGCAGGTCTGGATTCAGACCTTAGTGGTCGATACAGGAACCGCAGGTGTGCATCCAGACTCCTGATGAATAAGTAATATACAATAAATCTGTAGCTGAACAAGTGAGACGCTGCTCTGTCTTCAGCTGGGTTGAGACTCCTCCAGGTTGCTTAGCAACCACATTTGCAGTTCTGCTCCAGTGTTTTCCTGAACTTCCTCTTCACATTCACATGTCTACGTTCTGGAGAAAAGTCAGCACAAAGTTCCAGAGGAGGCTCTAAAGGTCTGTGTGTGTGTGTGTGTGTGTGTGTGTGTGTGTGTGTGTGTGTGTGTGTGTGTGTGGTGTGTGTGTGAGTGTGTGTGTGTGTGTGTGTGTGTGTGTGTGTGAGTGTGTGTGTGTGTGTGTGTGTGTGAAAGAGAGCACTAACTAAACTCTGTATATGCTGCTGCAGCATGAGAAGTACAGTAGTCAGCTACAGATGAATCTGAAGACTGTGGAGGTGAAGAAGAATGACGAAGAAGAGCGTCCACGAGGTGACAAAGCACAGAGACAGAATTTGACGCAAGGTAATCACTCTGTTTTGAACTCACTCTGAATTCACTCTGAATTCACTCTGTACTCACGCTGAACTCACTCTGAACTCACTGCGTACTCACTCTGCACTCACTCTGAACTCACTCTGAATTCACTCTGTAAGCACTCTGTACTCACGCTGAACTCACTCTGAACTCACTGCGTACTCACTCTGTACTCATGCTGAACTCACTCTGAATTCACTCTGTAAGCACTCTGCACTCACTCTGAACTCACTCTGAATTCACTCTGTAAGCACTCTGCACTCACTCTGTACTCACGCTGAACTCACTCTGAACTCACTCTGAAATCACTCTGAACTCACTGCGTACTCACTCTGTACTCATGCTGAACTCACTCTGTAATCACTCTGAACTCACTCTGAATTCACTCTGTAAGCACTTTGAACTCACGCTGAACTCACTGCGTACTCACTCTGTACTCATGCTGAACTCACGCTGTAATCACTCTGAACTCACTCTGAACTCACTCTGTTTTCACTCTGTAAGCACTCTGAACTCACTGCGTACTCACTCTGTACTCATGCTGAACTCACGCTGTAATCACTCTGAACTCACTCTGTACTCACTCTGAATTCACTCTGTAAGCACTCTGCACTCACGCTGAACTCACTCTGAACTCACTCTGAACTCACTCTGAACTCATGCTGAACTCACTCTGTAATCACTCTGAACTCACTCTGAACTCACTCTGAACTCACTCTGTAATCACTCTGAACTCACTCTGAACTCACTCTGAATTGACTCTGTAAGCACTCTGAACTCACGCTGAACTCACTGCGTACTCACTCTGTACTCACTCTGAACTCACGCTGAACTCACTCTGAACTCACGCTGAACTCACTCTGTAATCACTCTGAACTCACTCTGAACTCACTCTGAACTCACTCTGAACTCACTCTGAACTCACTCTGAACTCACTCTGAACTCTCTGAATTCACTCTGTAAGCACTCTGTACTCACGCTGAACTCACTCTGAACTCACTCAGAACTCACTCTGAACTCACTCTGAACTCTCTGAATTCACTCTGTAAGCACTCTGTACTCACGCTGAACTCACTCTGAACTCACTCTGAACTCACTCTGAACTCACTCTATACTCACTCTGTTTTCACTCTGTAAGCACTCTGAACTCACTGCGTACTCATGCTGAACTCACTCTGTAATCACTCTGAACTCACTCTGAATTCACTCTGTAAGCACTCTGAACTCACGCTGAACTCACTGCGTACTCACTCTGTCCTCACGCTGAACTCACTCTGTAATCACTTTGTTTACACTCTGTACTCACTCTGTAAGCACTCTGAACTCACTCTGAACTCACTCTGAATTCACTCTGTAAGCACTCTGAACTCACGCTGAACTCACTGCGTACTCACTCTGTACTCATGCTGAACTCACGCTGTTATCACTCTGAACTCACTCTGAACTCACTCTGTTTTCACTCTGTAAGCACTCTGAACTCACTGCGTACTCACTCTGTACTCATGCTGAACTCACGCTGTAATCACTCTGAACTCACTCTGTACTCACTCTGAATTCACTCTGTAAGCACTCTGCACTCACGCTGAACTCACTCTGAACTCACTCTGAACTCACTCTGTAAGCACTCTGAACTCACTGTGTACTCACTCTGTACTCATGCTGAACTCACTCTGTAATCACTCTGAACTCACTCTGAACTCACTCTGAATTGACTCTGTAAGCACTCTGAACTCACGCTGAACTCACTGCGTACTCACTCTGTACTCACTCTGAACTCACGCTGAACTCACTCTGAACTCACGCTGAACTCACTCTGTAATCACTCTGAACTCACTCTGAACTCACTCTGAACTCACTCAGAACTCACTCTGAACTCACTCTGAACTCTCTGAATTCACTCTGTAAGCACTCTGTACTCACGCTGAACTCACTCTGAACTCACTCTGAACTCACTCTGAACTCACTCTATACTCACTCTGTTTTCACTCTGTAAGCACTCTGAACTCACTGCGTACTCATGCTGAACTCACTCTGTAATCACTCTGAACTCACTCTGAACTCACTCTGAATTCACTCTGTAAGCACTCTGAACTCACACTGAACTCACTGCGTACTCACTCTGTCCTCACGCTGAACTCACTCTGTAATCACTTTGTTTACACTCTGTACTCACTCTGTAAGCACTCTGAACTCACTCTGAACTCACTCTGTACTCACGCTGATCTTACTCTGTACACACTCTGAACTCACTCTGAACTCACTCTGTAATCGCTCAGTTTACACTCTGTACTCACGCTGAACTCACTCTGAACTCACTCTGAACTCACTCTGTACACACTCTGAACTCACTCTGTACACACTCTGAACTCACTCTGTAATCACTTTGAACTCACGCTGAACTCACTGTGTACTCACTCTGCACTCACGCTGAACACACTCTGAACTCACTCTGTACTCACGCTGAACTCACTCTGAACTCACGCTGAACTCACTGTGTACTCACTCTGTACTCACGCTGAACTCACTCTGTACACACTCTGAACTCACTCTGTACACACTCTGAACTCACTCTGAACTCACTCTGTTTACACTCTGTACTCACTCTGTAAGCAATCTGAACTCACTCTGAACTCACGCTGAACTCACTGTGTACTCACTCTGTACTCATGCTGAACTCACTCTGTAAGCACTCTGAACTCACTTTGAACTCACGCTGAACTCACTGTGTACTCACTCTGCACTCACGCTGAACACACTCTGAACTCACTCTGTACTCACGCTGAACTCACTCTGAACTCACGCTGAACTCACTGTGTACTCACTCTGTACTCACGCTGAACTCACTCTGTACACACTCTGAACTCACTCTGTACACACTCTGAACTCACTCTGAACTCACTCTGTTTACACTCTGTACTCACGCTGAACTCACTCTGAACTCACGCTGAACTCACTCTGTACTCACACTGTACACACTCTGAACTCACTCTGTAATCACTCTGTTTACACTCTGTACTCACTCTATAAGCAATCTGAACTCACTCTGAACTCACGCTGAACTCACTGTGTACTCACTCTGTACTCACGCTGAACTCACTCTGTAATCACTCTGAACTCACTTTGAACTCACGCTGAACTCACTGTGTACTCACTCTGCACTCACGCTGAACTCACTCTGTAATCACTCTGTTTACACTCTGTACTCACTCTGAACTCACGCTGAACTCACTGTGTACTCACGCTGAACTCACTCTGTAATCACTCTGAACTCACTCTGAACTCACTCTGAACTCACTCTGAATTCACTCTGTAAGCACTCTGTACTCACGCTGAACTCACGCTGAACTCACTCTGAACTCACTCTGAACTCACTCTGAACTCACTCTGTTTTCACTCTGTAAGCACTCGGAACTCACTGCGTACTCATGCTGAACTCACTCTGTAATCACTCTGAACTCACTCTGAACTCACTCTGAATTCACTCTGTAAGCACTCTGAACTCACGCTGAACTCACTGCGTACTCACTCTGTCCTCACGCTGAACTCACTCTGTAATCACTTTGTTTACACTATGTACTCACTCTGTATGCACTCTGAACTCACTCTGAACTCACTCTGTAATCGCTCAGTTTACACTCTGTACTCACGCTGAACTCACTCTGAACTCACTCTGTACACACTCTGAACTCACTCTGTAATCACTCTGTTTACACTCTGTAAGCAATCTGAACTCACTCTGAACTCACGCTGAACTCACTGTGTACTCACTCTGTACTCACGCTGAACTCACTGTGTACTCACGCTGAACTCACTCTGAACTCACTCTGAACTCACTCTGTACACACTCTGAACTCACTCTGTAATCACTCTGTTTACACTCTGTACTCACTCTGTAAGCAATCTGAACTCACTCTGAACTCACGCTGAACTCACTGTGTACTCACTCTGTACTCACGCTGAACTCACTCTGAACTCACGCTGAACTCACTCTGAACTCACTCTGTAATCGCTCAGTTTACACTCTGAACTCACTCTGAACTCACTCTGAACTCACTCTGAACTCACTCTGTACACACTCTGAACTCACTCTGTAATCACTCTGTTTACACTCTGTACTCACTCTGTAAGCAATCTGAACTCACTCTGTACTCACGCTGAACTCACTCTGTAAGCACTCTGAACTCACTTTGAACTCACGCTGAACTCACTGTGTACTCACTCTGCACTCACGCTGAACTCACTCTGCACTCACGCTGAACTCACTCTGAACTCACTCTGAACTCACGCTGAACTCACTCTGAACTCACGCTGAACTCACTGTGTACTCACTCTGTACTCACGCTGAACTCACTCTGTACACACTCTGAACTCACTCTGTACACACTCTGTATTCACTCTGTACTTACTGTAATCACTTTTTACTCACTCCGTATTCACTCTTTATTCACTCTTTATTCACTCTGTAATCACTTTGTAATCACTCTGTATTCACTCTTTACACACGCAGATCCATTCAGTCCCTTCTGACTCTGAATCATGTCCAGCGTGCAGCTTAGCTGTTGGTAAACTGCAGATGTTCTAGTTTATATGCTATCATTTTAAACTGTGAATAAGTTACATGGTAATCGATTGGTCTTTTCTGAGAAAAAACAACCCTTAGATGTCAAGCATATCAGAAATCCAGAGAGTTGTGTATAGAAATGTGTCTCACTTTGACAGAACCCCCGTCGCATCGGCCTACCCCTCTCTATGGCCAGCCGTCCTGGTGGGGAGAAGAGGATTATGGGAATAAAGTTCAGGGCAGTGATGAGCCTCACCCAGGTAAAGGTGTGTTTCATGATGGAGGTTTCCTGTAGTGTCTTGTCCAACATCCACCAGGAGCTTCATTATCGTCTTTGTTTCTGTCAGACATGCAGAAGGACACTCCACCTGTGGATCCGGACTTTTCTGGATCTCTGTCCGACTCCCAAACAAACACCGTCTTCCCTTCCTACCACCGTGAGCCCAGCTACTTTGAGATCCCCACCAAGGACTTCCAACACCCCAAAACCGTGGGGGTAGAGCTCCATGAGATCCCCACCAAAGACACGGACATGCCCCTTGCTTCGCCCTCCCCGCCGATACTGACTCCGCCAGTTGTCCAGAGCCACGCCTCCTTCACCATCGAGTTCGATGACTGTATGCCCGGCAAGATCAAGATCAAAGACCATGTTACCAAGTTCTCCAGCCGACAAAGGAGGCGGCAGGCTCCACCCACCAGGACAGCTGTCACAGCAGCGCCTGCAGAGATGATTTCAGCAGAGAGCAAGGTGGCTGATTGGCTGGTCCATAGTGATGTCAGCATGATGAAGAGACGTGTGCCATGTGAAGACGTCTACAGCACCAAGAGTGACCTCGCCATGAACATCAAGACCCTCAAAGGTCAGGCGCCTTTAAGGGCCAGCGCAGCTTCTTTCAGTGTTTGTTTCCATCCTGATGGTGGTTTTTGTCCAGTTTCTTCTCACCCACTCACGTTTTAAAGAAGGATGTATTAAAAAAGGCATTCACATAAAAATCACACTTCTTATCCTCAGCGATTTTGAATTGAGTCAAAATGCTCAAAAATAATGTTTCAAGTGACAGTAATTCGAGCCTCACTGCTGTTACAGCGGCCTGAATCAAACCGCGCTCTACGGCTGCTGTACAGCAAGCTAGCGAGTTAGCTGTCTCCAGTGCTGCCACCCTAGCGAACTCGGCTAACTTAGCGAATTTTCAGACTACTGCGGTGACTAAAAAAACACCCCGGGATACTTTTTAGGTATTATTGAAGACTTTTGGAGGCTCTAACATGTAAGGTTATATTGTTTTCACTCTTCTCAGCAAGCAGACGGTGCTGCTGTGGGCCCCTCCCCCACAGCAGCACCGTCTGCAGTCTTCTGCAGTCAAAGCGGGAGATGTTCCCCCCGCTGTGATTTGTGCATCTTTTGTCCAGAACTTCAAACGCTATGCGTACATCCCTGGTGCTGCGTTGCTGCAGCAGTCTGCGACTGTCCTGCTCCTGGACGTATTGATCACCTTCTGTTTCTGCAGAAGAACTTGGTCGTTACGGAAAAACCCGTTCTGCATACAAAAATGTGATTATTGTTGAGTGACTTGAATAATCACAGAAACTTATCACTTTAAGTTTTTTTTACAACCGTATCTTATTTTTATTGAATAACAATTTTTTTCTTTTGTAAAAAACCTTCTGAGATGTCAAAAGACAGATAAGGTAATAAGCCTATCCATTTATACAGGATTATTTTTGTGAAAAAACTATTTGGAATAAATGTTAAATTTGATCTAAAAATAACCTTTATTTAAATAATCTTATCAACTACATAATCTACAATACACACTTCATTCCACCTTAAGTGAACCAAAAATTGTTTTATTCAAAAATTTGAATCGAATTGAATTAAACTGAATCAAATTGTGTAACAGTAAAAGATTCAGATCCATCATTCTGGACGGACTCTCTTCAAAGATTCTGTATGTCTGACATTTACACATTTATACGACAGTTGTTCTGAAACCAGTCTGAGCTGGAAATTCTGGAAATACTCGCTGATACTGATGAAAACAACAGTTTCAGTACTGATGAGTATTGATATCTATGCAACTCTGTTGCTCCTAAAGCACAGGAAGTCCCACAAAGCTGCTTTCACACTTCCTGTTCAGTGTCCAGGTGGAGAAGAGGCGGGGCTGAGACACCTACAGTAGTAGCTTCCGCAGTAATGTTGGTAATATGTTATTTGAGGCTGGAAAACTGCAGTGTTCTCATTGTACAAGGCTGCAGTTTCCAGGTTCTTGTTTCACAAAGGAGGTTCCACAAACTTTGAGTCAACAAACAAACAAACATAATAAATAAAAGAATATATTCAGACAAAAGTGCAACACGGCTGCTGCAGCGAAGGAAGCTGCAGAGCGAGTGGCTGCGTAGACGAATTAAAACATTTAAGGATGTTTGACATGAAAACAAATGAATGTAAATGTTAATATCTCATGTAGATGCAGTCCTGCAGGGGAAATAAAAACCCACGAACGGTTGGAGGTGCGGTATAAAACATATTTCAGACGGGTATCTCACACGCAGCGGGCTCGGTTCTGGTCGCTTTGAAAACATTTCAGAGGAAAAATCCTGAGATGAAATCATGGAGCCGCCTGAACGGGGACTATGAGCGCCGTCACTTCGTCCAATCACACTGATCGACCCTAAAGGGAGACTTCTTTACCCACACAAGTAGTTATCTTAAACAGTTAATCACGTTTAAATCACGTCAGTTACTTGATGTTTGGGTGGATCCTGGGAAAGGAGAGCTGAAAGGTTTTGGGGGACTCGGTCCTGCATCGTTTACTTTTTAACGTCGTAAGATAGAGGAAGTTCACGTCGTTGGTAAGAACATACCAGCTGATGTCATTAACAACCCCAGGTGCCATCACGGTGCCGAGTATTGATCCGGTACTGGTCTTGTCTGTCGTGAATCTGATACCAAGTATTGATCCGGTACTGGTTGTTTCTGACGTGAATCCGATGCCGAGTATTGATCCGGTACTGGTCTTGTCTGTCGTGAATCTGATACCAAGTATTGATCCGGTACTGGTTGTTTCTGACGTGAATCCGATGCCGAGTATTGATCCGGTACTGGTCGTGTCGGACTTGAAGCTCACCATGCTCGTTCATTACCAGAGTTGAGCTACGGTCACAGTTGGTGTAGAGAGGTTATTATTTAGCATCTGCCTGCAGAACCATGCATTGAACAGTTTTACATTTTTGCTGCTGTTTTTTTGGTTTCAGAGATGCTGACTGCTCCTGCTTTTTCTCCCTTAAACTTTTAATATTTTCCATCCTTTAACATTCAGCTATGTTCCTTTGGAATCCTTAATAATCAGAATTAACATGACAAAATGACACCATACTATCAACATAAAGCTAAAATTACATAGCCAGCTCAAGCCCCGCCTCTTCTCCACCTGCTGACTCAAAACAGAAAGTTGCTGGACAGTATTGCGTAACTTCCGGTGTTTGTTTTTAGAGCAATGATGAATGTTGTTTCTGTGTATGAAACTGACACATCACCAGATGGTGGATAGACAGGAACACTTGCAGATTCTGATACCTGGTTTTGACAGATTGGTGCATCTGTCCGTCAGAACCAGAACCAGTCTAGTCAAACTCCACAGCGTAACGCTCACTGGAACTGCTCTGTTACAGTCATTTACTCGTTTCAAATGTAGAAGCTGCCAACATCGCTGAGGTGGTCTGTCTCCAGAACATTAGAGCGGGTTCGGTTCTGGACCCGGAGCCACCTGGTTCTCAAAAGCCTTGATTTATTTTGAAACAAAGCAGCCGCTGAGAGCAGCGTCTTGTGTTGGTCTGAAAGTGCTTGTGGTTCATGTTGTTTTACAGCCGGGGATGCTGGGTAAAATGTAAATGAAAAGAGAACAACAATCTTATAGCCATATTTTATTCTCAACAGAACATAAACAACATATCAGGTTTTGAAACTGACATTTGATCATTTCATGAAAATATTATGTCATTTTGAATTTGAAACCGCAACACATCTGCTTCAAATTCCACAAATCAATTGAATCAATCAATTGAAGATGTCATCATCTACAGTGTTTAATATCATCAATCAGGAGGAATCTCTGTGTTCCAGGGACAAGGCTGCAGGTCTAAACTAGATCTGGTCATCTTCAGGTCCTCAGACAGCTCTGCATTAAAACATAGACATGATTCTCTCCTGGAGATCCCTGCATGAACTCAGGAACATCTCCAGAGATCACTGTCTGTGGACACAGATCACCGTACAATCCTCTAATGCAGCTTACAGCTCCTTTATGCAGAAGAAGACATCTGTGAACACCATCCAGAAACACCACTATCTCCTCTGTACCAAAGATAATCTAATATGGTCTGAGCAAAAATGGAAAAACCTTTCTGTGGTCAGATGAATCAACATCTGAAATTCTTCTTGAAACCATTAGGGCCGTGTTTTGCAGAATACAGAGGAGAGGAACCATCCAGCTTCTTCTCAGGTCAGTTCAGAAGCATCTCTGGTGGTCTGGAGTTGTATTAGTGTCTAGGAGGAAGCTGGAACATCTGGAAAGGCTCCATTAATGCTGTAAAAGTACGCAGAGGTTTTAAAGCAAAATCTTCTCCATCCAGACATGGTCTCTTTCAGAGAAGGTTTTGCAGATTTCAGCAAGACGATCCTGAACCGCATCCTGCATCCATCACTACAGCATAGCAGCATGGCGCGTGCTAAACTGGTCCCTTTTTTTTTTTTTTGAGGATGAACTTTGTATTTGTTATTTAGTAGTTCAGGTTGACATGCAGCAACTTTCCCTGGCTGCAGAGTCACCAGTCATCAGTTTTTTGTTTTTTAAATCAGTGGGTTTGTCAAAGCTGGAAGAGTGAGAGATGGTTTTTAAAGAGACGGTCCAACATCCACAGCAACCAGAAAGAACTTGACACGTCATTTGGCTGCATGTGTGTTCAAATCAATGTCAGAAGTGGGATGGTGCTAAACTGGTCTAACGGCAGTCCAGAACTTCTACCAAGAGAGAACATCTGGAGATTCAAGGAACCAAAAATCCAGCAATGAAGGTCCAGGACTGAGCAGCTAAAATCCTGCATCAGACCAGGACGGGACAACGGTCCTCTTCTAAAAACTCTGGCAGCTGGTCTCCTCACTTCCAAGATGTTTACAGACAGATGTTAGAAGGAGAGATGCTCCACAACAATAAACATCATACTGTTCCAACATTTTACAAATGTGTTGCTGCCATCAAACTCAAAACCAGTTAATATTTTCATTCAAATTAAAAAATTCTCAGGTTCAGCATTTGATATGTTGTTTATGTTCGACTGGTACTAAAGCGTGGCTTTGAGATGAATAAATAATTGCTTTCTGTTTTTATTACCACTTTAAACCATGTCACAGCTTTTTTAGAGTGGGGTTAGAATTGAATTTAAAGCTCTAAGTGGTCACATGTGGAAAAAATACATCTGGAAAATAAACAGGAAGTGGTGTAGATGATGGTTTGAAGCTTTTGTTCTTATGCCAGGTCACCATCATGAGGATGGAACCCAAAGCGACTCAGAAGATCCGGTTCAGAAGGTCAGAAGTAAATCCCACCACTCGGTCAGATCTGAGCAGTCAAAGGCGTCGCAGCAGACCATCCAATCAGATCAGCCATCTGCTCCGACTCAGAGGCTCCAGCAGTGCTCTCCACCCAGACCAGCTCCAGCCTCACCTGTGGCCCCTGAGCGGCCCCTCTCGCAGAGCCCTCCTCAGTCTCCCTCCCCGCTAGAAACCCCCAAACAGGGCCCCCCTGAACATCACACCCAGCAAGCCTTCATCATTGAGTTTTTTGATGACAACCCCCGCAAAAAGCGCTCGCAGTCATTCACACACAACCCCGCCTATGCTGACTCTTACTCCACCCTCAAGACCAAGCTGGAGCGCCGCAAAGGTGGTGAGAGACCAGCGTCTGTTCATGGCCTCGTTCCTCCTGCCCCGCAGGTGACAGTTCCCCTGAAGAGTCAAGGCCATGGGCCTCCCCAGAGGTCCAGCTCTCTGAAGAGGGAGAAGACGGAGGGGGAGGGTGTTTCGTCGGGTTCGTCCTCTCGCTCCTCGTCAGGAATCATCATCAGGCCTTTTGGCAGCATTGGCAAGAAGTCCAAGCTCGCCCAGGAGTTCGCCGCAGAGTTCCTGAAGGACTCTGGGCAGAAGGACTCCTCCCCTACCAGGGACAAGACATCCCCTCCCCCCATGTCAGCACCGCCAGTGATGGTGTCACCCCCTCATTTAGGAATTCCCTCCCCACAAGAGCCTCCAGCACCTTCTTCAGTCTCCTACCCCTCCTCCCCTTTACAGCCCGCTCTCCCACTCAGAGCTCCCAACCAGACTCCCTCTCCCATCTATTCAACAGGACCTCTGACCTCCCACATGCTGTCCATGAGCATCCATGGAGGGGAACCTAGAGGTTCCCAGAGGACTGTGAGGAATGAGGAGGACGACAGTCTAAGTGACGCCGGGACCTACACCATTGAGACGGAGACACAAGACAAAGAGGTGGAGGAGGCTCGCAACATGATTGATCAGGTAATGTCGCAGCAAGGTGGTGTAGAGAAACTACAACACCTCAAAACAGATCACAAACAAGTTAAAAAAGATCAAAGCCCCTGCTGAGTTTTAGTGTCCAAACATTCAAACCTCTCTGTCAATCCTGAAAATGTTCCCTCCAGTAAAATCCCCCAAAAAGACAAGGATGAACATGATCTGGAACTATAGTCTTCTGCAGATCTTTCTGTTAATTCTATGTTTTGATCTACGTTCAGCAGCAGGAACCCTCGGTAGATATTTCCTTCAGCAGCAGGAACCCTCAGTAGATGTTTCCCTCGGTAGATGTTTGCTTCAGGAGCAGGAACCCTCGGTAGATGTTTCCTTCAGCAGCAGGAACCCTCGGTAGATGTTTCCTTCAGCAGCAGGAACCCTCTGTAGATGTTTCCTTCAGCAGCAGGAACCCTCGGTAGATGTTTCCTTCAGCAGCAGGAACCCTCAGTAGATGTTTCCTTCAGCAGCATGAACCCTCGGTAGATGTTTCCTTCAGCAGCAGGAATCCTCGGTAGATGTTTGCTTCAGCAGCAGGAACCCTCGGTAGATGTTTCCTTCAGCAGGAGGAACCCTCGGTAGATGTTTCCCTCGGTAGATGTTTGCTTCAGGAGCAGGAACCCTCAGTAGATGTTTCCTTCAGCAGCAGGAACCCTCAGTAGATGTTTACTTCAGCAGCAGGAACCCTCAGTAGATGTCTCCTTCAGCGGCAGGAATCCTCGGTAGATGTTTGCTTCAGCAGCAGGAACCCTCGGTAGATATTTCCTTCAGCAGCAGGAACCCTCAGTACATGTTTCCTTCAGCAGCAGGAACCCTCGGTAGATGTTTCCCTCGGTAGATGTTTGCTTCAGCAGGAGGAACCCTCGGTAGATGTTTCCCTCGGTAGATGTTTCCTTCAGCAGCAGGAACCCTCGGTAGATGTTTCCTTCAGCAGCAGGAACCCTCGGTAGATGTTTGCTTCAGCAGCAGGAACCCTCGGTAGATGTTTCCTTCAGCAGCAGGAACCCTCGGTAGATGTTTCCTTCAGCAGGAGGAACCCTCGGTAGATGTTTCCCTCGGTAGATGTTTGCTTCAGCAGCAGGAACCCTCGGTAGATGTTTCCTTCAGCAGCAGGAATCCTCAGTAGATGTTTCCTTCAGCAGCAGGAACCCTTGGTAGATGTTTCCTTCAGCAGCAGGAACCCTCGGTAGATGTTTCCTTCAGCAGGAGGAACCCTCGGTAGATGTTTCCTTCAGCAGCAGGAACCCTCAGTAGATGTTTCCTTCAGCAGCAGGAACCCTCAGTAGATGTTTCCTTCAGCAGCAGGAACCCTCGGTAGATGTTTCCTTCAGCAGCAGGAACCCTCGGTAGATGTTTCCTTCAGCAGCAGGAACCCTCGGTAGATGTTTCCTTCAGCAGCAGGAACCCTCGGTAGATGTTTCCTTCAGCAGCAGGAACCCTCGGTAGATGTTTCCTTCAGCAGCAGGAACCCTCGGTAGATGTTTCCCTCGGTAGATGTTTCCTTCAGCAGCAGGAACCCTCGGTAGATGTTTCCTTCAGCAGCAGGAACCCTCGGTAGATGTTTCCTTCAGCAGGAGGAACCCTCGGTAGATGTTTCCTTCAGCAGCAGGAACCCTCAGTAGATGTTTCCTTCAGCAGCAGGAACCCTCAGTAGATGTTTCCTTCAGCAGCAGGAACCCTCGGTAGATGTTTCCTTCAGCAGCAGGAACCCTCGGTAGATGTTTCCTTCAGCAGCAGGAACCCTCGGTAGATGTTTCCTTCAGCAGCAGGAACCCTCAGTAGATGTTTCCTTCAGCAGCATGAACCCTCGGTAGATGTTTCCTTCAGCAGCAGGAACCCTCGGTAGATGTTTCCTTCAGCAGCAGGAACCCTCGGTAGATGTTTCCTTCAGCAGCAGGAACCCTCGGTAGATGTTTCCTTCAGCAGGAGGAACCCTCGGTAGATGTTTCCCTCGGTAGATGTTTGCTTCAGGAGCAGGAACCCTCAGTAGATGTTTCCTTCAGCAGCAGGAACCCTCAGTAGATGTTTACTTCAGCAGCAGGAACCCTCAGTAGATGTCTCCTTCAGCGGCAGGAATCCTCGGTAGATGTTTGCTTCAGCAGCAGGAACCCTCGGTAGATATTTCCTTCAGCAGCAGGAACCCTCAGTAGATGTTTCCTTCAGCAGCAGGAACCCTCGGTAGATGTTTCCCTCGGTAGATGTTTGCTTCAGCAGGAGGAACCCTCGGTAGATGTTTCCCTCGGTAGATGTTTCCTTCAGCAGCAGGAACCCTCGGTAGATGTTTCCTTCAGCAGCAGGAACCCTCGGTAGATGTTTCCTTCAGCAGCAGGAACCCTCAGTAGATTTTTCTTTCAGCAGCAGGAACCCTCGGTAGATGTTTCCTTCAGCAGCAGGAACCCTCGGTAGATGTTTTCTTCAGCAGCAGGAACCCACGGTAGATGTTTCCTTCAGCAGCAGGAACCCTCGGTAGATGTTTCCTTCAGCAGAAGGACCTTCAGTAGATGTTTTCTTCAGCAGCAGGAACACTCGGTAGATGTTTTCTTCAGCAGCAGGAACCCTCAGTAGATGTTTCCTTCAGCAGCAGGAACCCTCGGTAGATGTTTCCTTCAGCAGCAGGAACCCTCGGTAGATGTTTCCTTCAGCAGCAGGAACCCTCGGTAGATGTTTCCTTCAGCAGCAGGAACCCTCGGTAGATGTTTCCCTCGGTAGATGTTTGCTTCAGCAGCAGGAAACCTCGGTAGATGTTTCCTTCAGCAGCAGGAACCCTCGGTAGATGTTTCCTTCAGCAGGAGGAACCCTCGGTAGATGTTTCCCTCGGTAGATGTTTGCTTCAGCAGCAGGAACCCTCGGTAGATGTTTCCTTCAGCAGCAGGAATCCTCAGTAGATGTTTCCTTCAGCAGCAGGAATCCTCAGTAGATGTTTCCTTCAGCAGCAGGAACCCTCGGTAGATGTTTCCTTCAGCAGCAGGAACCCTCGGTAGATGTTTCCTTCAGCAGCAGGAACCCTCGGTAGATGTTTCCTTCAGCAGCAGGAACCCTCGGTAGATGTTTCCTTCAGCAGGAGGAACCCTCGGTAGATGTTTCCTTCAGCAGCAGGAACCCTCGGTAGATGTTTCCTTCAGCAGCAGGAACCCTCGGTAGATGTTTCCCTCGGTAGATGTTTGCTTCAGCAGCAGGAACCCTCGGTAGATGTTTCCTTCAGCAGCAGGAACCCTCGGTAGATGTTTCCCTCGGTAGATGTTTGCTTCAGCAGCAGGAAACCTCGGTAGATGTTTCCTTCAGCAGCAGGAACCCTCGGTAGATGTTTCCTTCAGCAGGAGGAACCCTCGGTAGATGTTTCCCTCGGTAGATGTTTGCTTCAGCAGCAGGAACCCTCGGTAGATGTTTCCTTCAGCAGCAGGAACCCTCAGTAGATGTTTCCTTCAGCAGCAGGAACCCTTGGTAGATGTTTCCTTCAGCAGCAGGAACCCTCAGTAGATGTTTCCTTCAGCAGCAGGAATCCTCGGTAGATGTTTGCTTCAGCAGCAGGAACCCTCGGTAGATGTTTGCTTCAGCAGCAGGAACCCTCGGTAGATGTTTCCTTCAGCAGCAGGAACCCTCGGTAGATGTTTCCTTCAGCAGGAGGAACCCTCGGTAGATGTTTCCCTCGGTAGATGTTTGCTTCAGGAGCAGGAACCCTCGGTAGATGTTTCCTTCAGCAGCAGGAACTCTCGGTAGATGTTTCCTTCAGCAGCAGGAACCCTCGGTAGATGTTTGCTTCAGCAGCAGGAACCCTCAGTAGATGTTTCCTTCAGCAGCAGGAACCCTCGGTAGCTGTTTCCTTCACCAGCAGGAACCCTCGGTAGATGTTTCCCTCGGTAGATGTTTCCTTCAGCAGCAGGAAACCTCGGTAGATGTTTCCTTCAGCAGCAGGAACCCTCGGTAGATGTTTCCCTTGGTAGATGTTTGCTTCAGCAGCAGGAACCCTCGGTAGATGTTTCCTTCAGCAGCAGGAACCCTCAGTAGATGTTTCCCTCAGCAGCAGGAACCCTCGGTAGATGTTTCCTTCAGCAGCAGGAACCCTCGGTAGATGTTTCCTTCAGCAGCAGGAACCCTCGGTAGATGTTTCCTTCAGCAGGAGGAATCCTCGGTAGATGTTTCCTTCAGCAGCAGGAACCCTCAGTAGATGTTTCCTTCAGCAGCAGGAACCCTCGGCAGATGTTTCCTTCAGCAGCAGGAACCCTCGGTAGATGTTTCCTTCAGCAGCAGGAACCCTTGCACAGTAGTCACTAGGCATGATAAGATCACCACTTCATTTCCCTCTCCTCTTACCCTGATGTGTCCATCACTCTGGAACTCTGGGTGAATCTGGACTCATCAGACCATGTGACCTTCTTCTACTGATCCAGAGTCCAGACTCCAGATGTTCAATAGGAGATTGAAGCCTTTTTTTCTGATTATTCTCAATGATGAGTGGCTTTCCTAAGGGACTCAAGGGGCTAGACAGCTGTTTAGTCCCTTGAGTTCCTCCCTTGTTCGTGTGGAAATGCTCCTACTTTCACTGATTAACATAGCAGCGAGTACTAATGTTATTTTTTCTGATTTCATTTCACCAAATGTTTGAGTAGTTGCTGATCAAGACCATTCAAGACCACATTTCTTCCTGGCTGATGATGGTTCCCCACCCTGCCCTGACAGAGTCCCTCTCTTCCCTGGAACAAACCCAACTTACCACCAGCTATGCAGATCCGTTTTTTGCTGTTTGTACAAGGACTGAAGGACACTAGCCCATCTCCTCGGGGTTATGCTTTAGTTAGTAATGGGGTATTGGGTTAACCCAAGGGACATAGTTCATTGCCTTCTCCAAGTCCACAAAGTACACATGGACTGGTTGAGTAAACTCCCATGCCCTCTCTAGTGAGGGTATAGACCTGGTCCAGGATCCTACTGAGGTTATGGACCTGCTCCAGGTTTCCATGGCCAGGACAGAACCCACATTGTTCCTCCTTGACCATAAATACCATACTTGTTCAGTCTTCCTCAGTTTGTTAAATGGTTTCTAAGCAGGCTGATGTGCAACAACAGCTGCTTCTTCAAGACCTTTCCTAATTTCTTTCCATTTGGCAACATGTTTTTGTTAACAGTGGAGTACTTATTATTGCCTACAAGTTTTGTAGTGAGGCTGTGGTTGTTTTGTGGTTTACTTAAAAGAACATGGGATTTAAGTGGCTTGTGCACACGCCTGTATCTTCTGTAACATTCACTTTTGTAAACAGTTTCTCTTAACAGCTGGATCAGTGCACGAAACCTGTTGACCTTCCTGCTCCTCCTGTCACGTGGCCCCACCCCCCTCATGCATGCCCTGTGTCTGACAGGTATTTGGTGTCCTGGACTCTCCAGAGTACAGTGGTGTGACCACCGGAGTCTGTAGGCCTGTTATACATGATGGCAAAGATGAGCAGGCTAGCATTCCTGGTGACGGTATCACGGTGGGCCTGTTGCATGGTTTTATCCCAGCCTCCATCAGCGGGCCCTTCATGGACCCCATGCAGGTAACCCTGGATCAGAACCCAGACAAACTCCCATGAGGTGTGGCATGGTCCCTGTGCATGTTGACTGGTCTTACTCCCTGTGTCTCCAGTTACACACAGCTGGACCCAGCTGGACTAACTTTTATTTCCTCCATATCTGAATGTAAAATGTTTTACATTAGTCAGGATTTCTACCTTTTTTTGGTAAAATTTCACAAAAATTAGGGAATTCATTTTTTTTTTTTTTAATGAAGTCATACATTTGTAGTGCCATCACATATTTATAGAATAAAATGTGTCCATAGTGGCAGCACGGCTGTCTCGTCTGACGTTGTCAATCCTCAGCGGAGCGATCTTATCATGATGGTCAGATCCAACACCAGGACTCAGCTGTTTATCTTCAGGAGACTTCAGAGGGAATCTTCACTCCTTCTTGAGAGGCTTGATGGCACATAAGCAGAACAAAAATTATTTTCAAAATCACATAGTGAAATTCATTAAAACTCACTCAAAACTTATCACAGGATTATACGAACAGAACCTGAAACCAAACTTATCAGAATTAACATTTAGATTTCCCAAATTCAATTCAATTCAGTTTTATTTATATAGCGTCTATTACAAAACAAGTTGTCTCCAGGATCTTTCCAGAGACCACAACATGACCCCCAAGGACCTGGATCATAAGGGGGGACCCTCCTGCTGAAGACCAGCAGGTAGAACAGGAAGTAGAGAGAAGAGACACAGACACACCGTCAAAGGTACCAAAGACCAGATCCATCAGTATAATTATCTGTTACCTGGAGAACTGAGAGTTTTCTGTCCATCAGACTGGTACCTGGTTAGTTGGTGGACTACAGAGACCACTATCTAAACAGGTGTAGACAGCAGACACTGAGGAGGTCAGAGGTGGGACTGCAGGTCTGAGGATCATGTTGGTGTCCCCCTGCAGCAGGTCTACAGCAGCAGATCCAGATGAAGCTGTGTTGAAGACCAGCTGCTCTAGTCTGGTCCTGCAGCTGCAGCTGTGACTACTGGTCCTGACAGACTAAAGTTTACACCAACTAGATGTTTTACTGAACACAAACGGTTGAAGTTTGGTTGTAAAGGTGGAGGTGGTGTCAGCCTCCTTCACCCAACTGGAAGTTGGATGCTCCTGATCTTTGTGATATTACGGAGGTGGAAAAACTCAGTTTTACAAACCTGATTAATTTGCTGTTTAAATGACAAATCCTGATCAAAATAACTCCAAGGTTTCTCACAGTTTTACTGGAGGCCATCGCAAGACCATCTAATCCCTTCCTGAGGTGTTTGGACCACAAACAATCCCACCTCTGACCATCCCAGTGTTCTCCTCCACATGTCTGTATGGATGTCTCTGTTGGAGACCTGCTGACATCCTGACCTTCAGTCCTCGTCTATGTGGATCATCAACTATCCAAATATCACATATATACACAGAAGTCTGAGTTCTGCTGCTGATGGATAATTTTACTAATGTATCCTGTCTGGTACCTTTGACGGTGTGTCTGTGTCTCTATTCTCTCTCTACTTCCTGTTTTACCCGGCTGGTCTTCGGCAGGAGGGTCCCCCCTTATGATCCAGGTCCTGATCCAGGTTTCTTCCCCCTTATGATCCAGGTCCTGGTCCAGGTTTATTCCCTCTTATGATCCAGGTCCTGATCCAGGTTTCTTCCCCCTTATGATCCAGGTCCTGATCCAGGTTTATTCCCTCTTAAAAGGGGAGTTTTTACTGCCGTTGTTTATGTAATAATTGATGGGGGGTCATGTTCTGGTCTCTGGAAAGATCCTGGAGACAACTTGTCGCTATATAAATAAAATTGAATTGAATTGAAATTGAATACAACAACCTCTGTTTTATCAGAATTTCGGAGTAAAACATTAGTGAACATCCAGTCCTTGATGTCCTTAAGACACATCTGAAGTTTGTCTGATGGTTCTGTTTCATCTTCATAGACAGATACAGCTGCGTATCATCAGCATAACAATGAAAATTAATGCCGTGGTTCCGGATAATACTTCCTAAGGGCTGCATGTTTAAACTGAACAAGATTGGTCCTAGAACTGAATCCTGTGGGACACCATAGCAGACCCTCGACTGTACTGAAGAAACCTCATGAACATGAACAAACTGGAATCTATCAGACAGATATGATTTAAACCAACCTAGAGCTGTCCCTTTAATCCCAACAACATACTCTAATCTCTGCAGTAAAATGCTGTGATCTATGGTATCAAACGCAGCGCTGAGGTCCAGCAGAACCAGTATGGACACTAACCCATTATCTGACGTCCAGCAGAACCAGTATGGACACTAATCCATCATCTGAGGTCCAGCAGAACCAGTATGGACACTAACCCATTATCTGAGGTCCAGCAGAACCAGTATGGACACTAACCCATTATCTGAGGTCCAGCAGAACCAGTATGGACACTAATCCATTATCTGAGGTCCAGCAGAACCAGTATGGACACTAATCCATTATCTGAGGTCCAGCAGAACCAGTATGCACACTAACCCATTATCTGAGGTCCAGCAGAACCAGTACAGACACTAATCCATCATCTGAGGTCCAGCAGAACCAGTATGGACACTAACCCATTATCTGAGGTCCAGCAGAACCAGTATGGACAAAAACCCATTATGTGAGGTCCAGCAGAACCAGTATGGACACTAATCCATTTTCTGAGGTCCAGCAGAACCAGTATGGACAAAAACCCATTATGTGAGGTCCAGCAGAACCAGTATGGACACTAATCCATTATCTGAGGTCCAGCAGAACCAGTATGGACACTAACCCATTATCTGAGGTCCAGCAGGACCAGTATGGACACTAATCCATTATCTGAGGTCCAGCAGAACCAGTATGCACACTAACCCATTATCTGAGGTCCAGCAGAACCAGTACAGACACTAATCCATCATCTGAGGTCCAGCAGAACCAGTATGGACACTAACCCATTATCTGAGGTCCAGCAGAACCAGTATGGACACTAATCCATTATCTGAGGTCCAGCAGAACCAGTATGCACACTAACCCATTATCTGAGGTCCAGCAGAACCAGTACAGACACTAATCCATCATCTGAGGTCCAGCAGAACCAGTATGGACACTAACCCATTATCTGAGGTCCAGCAGAACCAGTATGGACAAAAACCCATTATGTGAGGTCCAGCAGAACCAGTATGGACACTAATCCATTATCTGAGGTCCAGCAGAACCAGTATGGACATAAACCCATTATGTGAGGTCCAGCAGAACCAGTATGGACACTAATCCATTATCTGAGGTCCAGCAGAACCAGTATGGACAAAAACCCATTATGTGAGGTCCAGCAGAACCAGTATGGATACTAATCCATCATCTGAGGTCCAGCAGAACCAGTATGGACACTAATCCATCATCTGAGGTCCAGCAGAACCAGTACGGACACTAATATACTATCTGAGGTCCAGCAGAACCAGTACGGACACTAATATACTATCTGAGGTCCAGCAGAACCAGTACGGACACTAATTAATTATCTGAGGTCCAGCAGAACCAGTATGGACACAAACCTAGTATCTGAGTTCTAGCAGAACCAGTATGGACACAAACCCATTATCTGAGGTCCAGCAGAACCAGTATGGACACTAATCCATTATCCGAGGTCCACCAGAACCAGTTCGGACACTAATCCACTATATGAGGTCCAGCAGAACCAGTATGGACACAAACCTATTATCTGAGGTCTAGCAGAACCAGTATGGACACAAACCTATTATCTGAGGTCCAGCAGAACCAGTTCGGACACTAATCCACTATATGAGGTCCAGCAGAACCAGTATGGACACTAATCCAATATCTGCGGTCCAACAGAACCAGTATGGATACTAATCCATTATCTGAGGTCCAGCAGAACCAGTATGGACACTAACCCATCATCTGAGGTCCAGCAGAACCAGTATGGACACTAATCTATTATCTGAGGTCCAGCAGAACCAGTATGGACACTAATCCATCATCTGAGGTCCACCAGAACCAGTATGGACACTAACCCATCATCTGAGGTCCAGCAGAACCAGTATGGACAAAAATCCATTATCTGAGGTCCAGCAGAACCAGTATGGACAAAAATCCATTATCTGAGGTCCACCAGAACCAGTATGGACACCAATCCATTATCTGAGGTCCACCAGAACCAGTATGGACACCAATCCATTATCTGAGGTCCAGCAGAACCAGTATGGACACTAATCTATTATCTGAGGTCTAGCAGAACCAGTATGGACACTAATCCATTATCTGAGGTCCAGCAGAACCAGTTCGGACACTAATCCACTATATGAGGTCCAGCAGAACCAGTATGGACACTAATCCAATATCTGCGGTCCAACAGAACCAGTATGGATACTAATCCATTATCTGAGGTCCAGCAGAACCAGTATGGACACTAACCCATCATCTGAGGTCCAGCAGAACCAGTATGGACACTAATCTATTATCTGAGGTCCAGCAGAACCAGTATGGACACTAATCCATCATCTGAGGTCCACCAGAACCAGTACGGACACTAACCCATCATCTGAGGTCCAGCAGAACCAGTATGGACAAAAATCCATTATCTGAGGTCCAGCAGAACCAGTATGGACAAAAATCCATTATCTGAGGTCCACCAGAACCAGTATGGACACCAATCCATTATCTGAGGTCCACCAGAACCAGTATGGACACCAATCCATTATCTGAGGTCCAGCAGAACCAGTATGGACACTAATCTATTATCTGAGGTCCAGCAGAACCAGTATGGACACTAATCCATCATCTGAGGTCCAGCAGAACCAGTACGGACACTAACCCATTATCTGAGGTCCAGCAGAACCAGTATGGACACTAATCCATCATCTGAGGTCCAGCAGAACCAGTACGGACACTAACCCATTATCTGAGGTCCAGCAGAACCAGTATGGACACTAACCCATCATCTGAGTCCATAAGAAGGTCATTGGAGACTGGAACCAGTGCTGTTTCTGTGCTATGATGCATCTGAACCCTGACTGAAGAACTTCAAATAGATCATTTCTATACAAATGGTCACACAGCTGCTGCAACGACCTTTTCCAGAATTTTAGAGATAAATGGAAGGTTGGAAATTGGTCTATAGTTAGCTAAAATGTCTGGATCAAGAGAGGGTTTTTTCAGTAAAGGTTTGATTACTGCGACTTTAAAAGCCTGTGGCACAAATCCTAAGACTAGAGACAAGTTGATCTGTTTCAGTACCGTCGGTCCAATCAGAGAGAAAACATTTTTAAGTAGTCGAGTTGGGATGAATTAGTTCTATTGACGACTGAGGTCAGCTCAGAGAGGTCAACAGGAACAAAGCAGTCTAGAGTCAGGTCAGGCAGGTCTACAGGAACCAAACAGTCTAGAGTCAGGTCAGGGAGGTCTACAGGAACCAAACAGTCTAGAGTCAGGTCAGGCAGGTCTACAGGAACCAAACAGTCTAGAGTCAGGTCAGGGAGGTCTACAGGAACCAAACAGTCTAGAGTCAGGTCAGGGAGGTCAACAGGAACCAAACAGTCTAGAGTCAGGTCAGGGAGGTCAACAGGAACCAAACAGTCTAGAGTCAGGTCAGAGAGGTTTAGAAGATCTACAGACTTGTTGGAGGGAGTACCCAGATGTTGGCACCAAGTACAGCCCACAATGGTAAATCACTGGGGGCCCCTGAGCAAGGCCCTTAACTCCCAATTGCTCCCCGGGGCGCTGGTTCTAGCAGCCCCACTGCTCAGTTATAATACAAATTATCTTACTTTCAGAAATAATTAAAATAAAGAATCCTACCTGATATAACATTTGATACATGGAGAGAAAAAAAGTTCTGATGTCTTTTTGTAAATTCTTTATAAACATGTGGTTGCAAAAGCTCTATCAAGTCTCTGGACGCCTTGTTTGTCTCGTATGGTTGTTTTATTCACTGTGTTTGTATTTTTCAGGTTCCGGCTCAGGCAGTGGGTCTGGAGGCTCCTAAGTGGGTTTCCCGTTGGGCCAGTCTGGCAGACAGCTATGCTGAACCTGGTTCTACTCCACCTCACGGAGAATCTCTGGAAGGTGCTGTACAATTTCTACTTGTGGTCTGTCTGAAATAATTTATACCTTCACACATATTAACATGACATCCATACCTGGATGGCTTTTTCAAGTCTGGGACCATCAAGACACAAAAACGAACCAAAACAGATGGTTATGGTAAAAAGCCTGACATCCAGTCATGTGCAAACTTTAGTAGCTCCTTATTTAGTCATGTTTTAATATAAAAACATAATAAAACTCATCTGATAGTAGTAGGACGTAATATTAGACAAATGCAAGCTCAGCTGGTCTGTATGTTTCCTGTCTGACATCAGTGTCTCATAGTTGTAGAGGAGTTCTGGTCCGTTCTGCTGCCCAACATTACTTCAGGTCATTGAGGCTTTTGGACGTTCACTTCTCCACAGCTCTCTGAAGGTCCCACCACAGCATCTCAACCAGGTTCAGGTCTGGACTTTGACCAGGTCATTCCAGAACCTGTATTCTTTTCTTCTTTTTCAATCTCATGTAGATCTACTGTTCTGTTTGGGATCAGTTCCTGCCACAAAACCCAGCTTCAACCAATCTTTAGTCTTTAGCTGTCAGACAGATGTCCTCAAATTTGTCTCCAGAAGACTCTGGTCTGCAGAGGAATTCATAGTTCAGGGATGCTGGATAAGTTTTGTTGGATCAGGCAACCCACATTTGAAGACTACATTCTTCATGTGGCCTTCAGCCCTGTGCTGCATGTTCTTCTCTCTGTACCCCTCATTTCTGTCAAAATTACTTTAAGTAAAGGTCACTAAAACTACAAAATCATTTTTTGAAGAAGTCCATGGTCCACTCGACAGTTTTAATGTGTCCAAGTCCAGACCATCACCCCTCCACCACTGTGCCACTGGGTCTGAGGCGTTTCTGCTGAAATGCTGTGTTTGTTTTCTTTTTTTTCCCCAAATCTCTTCTAAGCAAACTGGTTCAGTTGTGCTGCCATGGTATTATCTGACATCGGATACCTTCACCTGTTATGTTAAAAATCACTGTAGAGAGGCTGGAGTGTAGAACTTTCTGCTTCACCCACATCTGTCTGACATAAGAAGGCAATAACTCTAGTCATTTGGTTATGGTTTTAGATAAATCCGGGTGTCATCTGCATAAGCTGTGATTAGAAACCCCATAGCACTGGAAGAAAGTGAGCATGCACAGGTAGAAGAGGAGCAGCTCAAGAACTGATCCTGGTGGGACTCCATGTCAGATTCATGATTTCTTATACTCACCGTGTCTCTGTAGAAGGACTCCTGGACGTTTCCACATCCCTGTTCCGTGTCTCTGATGGACAGGCGGCTCAAGATGTAGAGAGGCTTCTTCAGCTGGATGTTCATGGTCATCCATCCATCCATCCATCTATCCATAAATCCATCCATCCATCCATCCATCCATCCATCCATCCATCCATCCATCCATCCATCCATCCATTTTTTTATCACCCTTTCTGATTGCTAATTATGTCTTTCCTCATTGGCATGTGGCAGGCCAGCAAACAGACAAAACATCTTCTTTATTTTCATGTTTCTTAAAAAAAGAAAAAACAAAAACAAAACACACACATAAAACATAGGGCTAAAAGAGAATACTAACTTTTGCACATGTAGATTTTTGGTCTCTGTAATATTAATTCTTGTAAACACAAAACTAAGTTTCTTGATGGTTTAGAGCAATAATATGAATTGAGACAACACTGAAATGAGTTCTGATCAACTGTTTTGTAGATGTGCACTTCATGAGCCGTTCGGTGGGAAGTCACGGCTATGACCACTCTGAGTCGGAGTCGAGCTGCAGCTCCAGGGCGAGGAGGCTGCTGCCTCAGGTGCCTCCAGAGAAGCTGGACCTTGTCACCCCCAGCATTCTGGTTCGACATGAATCCTTCCAAGGCAAAGAACCATTGGACAGAGTCTCTGAGCCTGCCCACCTTCAGAACTCCAACCAGTGCCTGTCTGTTCAGGATGATGTGGACCCAGACAGCCTGAGTGACGCCAGTCGCTCAGATGATGGACCTGTTCTAGAGAAAGCAAATAAAAATCAGGCCAGGATTGGAGCTACATCTCCTAGTGAATCAGGCCCTCAATTAAAAGTTCAAGAGAAAGTGTCTCCATCTAACAAATCAACATCTTTTTATATTGGTTCTGAGGACCATCCAGGCAAACCCGACCAGGCCAGGAGCCCGGTACAGTCTGAAAAAACTGCCAAAACTCCCCCTACCACCGTTCTGATCCGACACTTAAGTGGGCATGAACCCAAGAGGACAGGTGTCAAACCAAACAGCTCTGCTCCAAACCTCCAAATACAGGACAAGGACTCTGTCCCCACTAAAGATAGTGGCGCATCGTCCTTTGTCCGGCAGGAGAGCTTCACCAAAGACCGGCCCAGTGATTCTGTCCAGATGAAGAAGCTGCCCCACATCTCCAGCCACCCGTCCATCAGTGACATGGAGCAGAGACGTGACAACATCCAGGAGTCCTTCCATAGTGACATGGTGAGTATGGTTAACCAGGAATCTGGCACGGACCAGGATCAGTTCCCAAGCCTCTCATCTTCTACCTGTACATGATCCCTCACTCCCAGAATGTAGGGGTTTGTAACCACAGGTTGTGGAGATGACGCCCACATCTGTCTGGAATTCTCCCAGAAATCAACAACAACCTAATCAACTTCTTATGTTAGTGCTTCAAAAAGTTAGATGTAACAAATTCTGTTTTGATTAAACAAAAAGACAATTAAAGTAGTAATTTTTGGCAAATAGGAAAGCAGGATATTGATCCGGGATAATCCCAACACTAAATCAATAATGGCTAACCATCAAGTGAAGAATGTTCATTCCAGTTTCTGGAAAAACAAGATGTCAAAGAAGTACTTTGAAAAGCTTATCTGTGTTTTTATTTATTCTATGGTAGATTACTGTAATAAACATCTTACTGGCCTCCCCAACAAGGATGTCAGAAATCAACAACTCATTCAGAATAAAAACCTGGAGGAGGGAACACTGAACACAGAATTCAGCTTCAGGCTATTCTGGCTGAATGCTGTGGCCCACACCTTTTCCTGTCTTACCAGCTCCAGCAATTTGCATTTAGGTAAAGACCATAAGTCACATATCAACGTTGATGGGCTTCCATAAGAGCTTTAGGTTCTTGCTGCTGCTGGGTCTGGGTTCACGAAACATAATGTTAAATTGGTCCTGCAAGATGCACCATCTTTATACCTGAGCATGGTTGTGGTGTCTTTAGCCTAAAATAATTAAAGCAAGACAAGTCTTTTTGTGAAGCACATTTCATGTACATGACAATTCAAAGTGCTTTCTGGGAGTTCGTTCCACAGGTGAGGAGCATTAAAGCTGAATGCTGCCTCACCTGTTTGGTTCTCACTCTGGGTCCAGAAAGTAGGCGTGGCCCACACAACCTGAGGGTTCTGGTTGGTTCATCATGGACCAGGAGGTCAGAGAAGAGTTTTATAAACGTTTTTGTCTATTTTCTAATCCTGGATATCCACTGAGGGTAATAAATTGGGAATTAAGCATCACTTCCTATTGCTGAGATGCCCTGCAGAATGTCCTGCAACATGTCTTCTAAAACCTGGAGTGCTGTTGACTCTGATGTGCATATTAGTCATAACATGTTCTAGGAACTGTTCTGCCTGCTTACATTTGTAAGCTTATTTCTTTTAAAGTGTTGCAGTCATAATCTGGTGTTTCCACTTACAGCAGAATTCTTGACTTTGTTGTTGAATTGTATCAAAATGACAGATTTTTGCCATCAAGATGTCCTACCATGTCTGTCAATCTGTGACCAACATCAACAAGTTTTCTCTGTGTATGAAGTGAGCTTTCTATCCCTCAGGAGATCGAGGGAACAAAGTTCCCCTCATCTGGATCTGGTCGCAGCTCAAAGAAGGGGGGCTCCTCGACCCACATGGACGATTCTCTCTCCGGGGACTCAGACGTGGACACGGCGAGCACCATCAGTCAAGTGAGCAGTAAAAACGCTCCTGTCACAGCCACCTCAAAGAAGCGTCCCACCATTAGCAGCCTTCAGAAGGAGAAGTCGTCTTCCAGCCCATCCATCCAGGAAAAGGGAAGGCAGCTCAGCGCCCGAGAGCGGCTCTCTGAGAAACGCCGCGGCCAGGCGGGAGCTGAAGCGCCCAGCAAAGCAGAACCAGAAAAACGCTTTCAGATGCGCCGTAGTACGGGGAACCGGGGCTCTCTAGATCTGGCAGAGGGTCAGCAGGGTTCTGGACCAAACTGGACTGAAACAACATCATCTGATCATGAAATGTCCCGTCCATCCAGTCGCACCAAGAAGCTCATTGCGCCACTTCAAAAAGAGGACAATGGAAAGACAGCAAAGACAGTAACTCAGCAGGTTCTGACCCGGTCCAACAGTCTATCAGCACCACGGCCAACCCGAGCATCCATGCTCCGCCGAGCCCGCTTGGGGGAGGCCTCAGATAACGAGGGGACTGAGACTGACCGGGCCTCCCAGAATTCAGACCATATCTCTGCGCCGCCCAAAGTGTCTACAGAAGGGAAGAAGCTCTCACGGCTGGACATCTTAGCGATGCCCAGGAAAAGGACGGGCTCCTTTACAGCTCCCAGCGATAACGAAACGTCCTCCACAACCCGCTCTGCTTTCTCCAACCGCAATTCCGAAGCAGCTGCCGCGGCCACCAGGAAAACGTCAGTGGGTGACGCCCGTCAGGCAGCTAGTAGAGGGGGTGGAGCTCCAGTGAAGCAACAGCTGACCAGGACCCGGTCCAGTGGAGCCAAGTACTCCAACAGTGGTAAGTGTGGACTGCTCTTCAGTGTATAGTTGAACAGGACCATGATGCAACAGGGATATCCTGTCTAACAATCAGGGTCTCACATGGTTGTGGCTGTTCAGGTTTCTAGACCACTTCTACTCAGCTCTCTGAAGGTCCCGCCACAGCATCTTAACTGGGTTCAGGTCTGGACTTTGACCAGATCTTTCCAGAACCTGGATTCTTTCATTTTTCATCATTTCAGTGTAGATCTGCTGCTCTGCAGATTTAACTCTAGAACACTCTGGTCTACAGAGGAGTCCATGGTCCCCAGATCATCATCCCTCCATCACCATGCCTGACAGTGGGTATGAGGTGTCTGATTTCCTCCAATGACTGGAAAACAGGTTGATGAGACATCTAGAGGAATGTGAACTCTGTACTGGTCTCTTGTGGTAGAGAACTGAGACTCTGTTTACTGGTGGACCCCAGTTTATTACGGACCCCTGAAGTATTTGTTGGGCTAGTGTGAGGGCTCTGTTCAGTACCTAAACACAGCTTGACTCTTAAGGTCCAACATGACATGGGCATGACGTTTAGATGCTTACTTGTGACAATAATAGGCCATCTAGGCCATCTAGGTTTCATTTCAAGTAGTGATGTGTGACAAAACAGTACCAGGAAAGGTCTACAAGACAGTGGTGAGACCAGCGATGTTGGATGGTTTGGAAACAGTGGCACAGAGGAAGAGACAGGAGGCAGAGCTGGAGGCAGCAAAAATGAAAATGTTGAGGTTCTTTGGGAGTGACGAGAATGGACAGGATCAGGAATGAGTACATTAGAGGGACGGCACATGTTAGATGTTTTAAATATGAAGTCAGAGAGGCCAGACTGAGATGGTTTGGACATGTTCAGAGGAGGGATAGAAAGTTTATTGGAAGATAATGCTAAGATGGGAACTGCCTGGCAGGAGGCCACAAGGAAGACCAAAGAGGAGATTTATGGATGTAGTGAAGGAGGACATGAGGTTGGTTAGTGTGAGACAAGAGGACGCAGAGGAAAGGGTTGGAAATAGACGGAGGACTTGCTGTGGTGACTCCTGAAGGGAGCAGCCAAAAGGAAAAGAAGAGAAGTCATTTCAAGTGATGCATGATGATAAGCAACAAATATACGTTTTTAACGAGCAGTCATACCAGGAGCTTCCAGAGACTTCTGTTCTAAATGACTTTCATTACACCTGCAGATTGTTCTTTGAACCCCCCTCGCAGCGTAGATAAACTCCACACGTGAAATCAGGGTGCTAACTCTTACCTGTCTGCACCTGCAGGGTCCCGCCGCAGACAGAAGGGTTCTGACTTCTCATCTTCCTCTGATGAAGAATACGAGACCAATCCTGGAACCTCAAAAGCCAAGCGCTCATCCGCTCCAACCTCCTCCACCCAGCGGATGGCCGCCTCCAGGACCAAATCTGTTTCCCTAGAGACAGAAGAGGATGAGGACCAGAACGACCCGTACCAGAACTGGACCACACACAGTGCTGAGATCGCCAAGTAAGATCAGTGCAGCCACATGCTGCTCTGTGATGTCACGACGACTGCCATGTGACATTTGGTTTGTGTATCTGCCACAGGCTCAGTCAGGATCTGGCTAAGGACCTGGCCATCCTGGCCAAGGAGATCCATGACGTCGCTGGGGACGGGGACTCACCCAGCTCTGGAAGGGGCACCACCATCTCACCCACCTTGATGGCCAACACACCAGCCTCCACCATCTCTGCTAGGGAAGAGGTGGGTCATGAAAACCACACCGCCTTGAAAACTGGGGCACTTCTGTCCAAGAGCAGCATGGACAGCCTGAGCTGGTCCTCCACATGTCCATCCCAGTGGTCCCAGTTTAGATTCAGCAGAGGTGATGCTGCAGCACAAGCTGCTTCTGTTTCCAGATGGATCTGGTTCTGACTCATCATTCATGTCTCTGTTCTGCTGCGCAGACGCCACCAGGTCCACACCCATGTGTGCAGCGCTGGTCTCAGGTGCTCTCTGATTGGTCCCCCGCCACTGATCCTAACACTCCCCTCACAGTGTTGGATTGTTCTTATCACATCCAGTTTCCACTTATTTTGGGTCTGAATGTTTAACCCAGAAGAACAACAGAATCACTGAGCTAAACCTGATCCAGTATGGGGTCAGGCTCCAGGATAAAAGTTCAGAGGTAACAGTTGCGTCAATGTAAGAGCCTGGCCCCGCCCATCTCGACCCAAGTTCCTCAAACACTTTATGTTCTTGTTTAAGCTTGTTTTGCTGCATTTAATTTTACCGCATCTCGCTAGGGTTAGCCAAGGACAACTGGACAGATCTCATGTGATGTCACCCAACTGCCTGCCTGGAGTGGTGGAGCCAGTCGTGGGAGTTCTGCCACCGTAGTAGGAGCTGACTTCACCCACTTCCTGGTTTAAATGGTCAACGGAATGGACAGTCCTGGCAGTTGGCTGGACCACGCCCCAGTACTCAGTAGAGGAACCGCAGGTCTGGATACAGAACCTAGTTGTTAATGGAAGAACCACAAGTCTGGATCCAGACTTACAGTTCTTCCACCAACCACTAGGGTCTGGATCCAGACCCTAGTGGTTGGTGGAAGAACCGCAGGTCTGGATCCGGACCCTAGTGGTCAGTAGAGAAACCGCAGGTCTGGATCCGGACCCTAGTGGTCAGTAGACAAACCGCAGGTCTGGAACTGGACCCTAGTGGTCAGTAGAGGAACTGCAGGTTCTCTGTGGTGACCTCCACAGGTCCCAGCAGAGCTGGTCCTCGTTTCGCCGCTGGCGGGCCTCATTTGTGATGTGGTAACGAGGTCTAAACTGAGAATGTGCTGGTGAAGCCTGTTAGTCATCCAGGAAAATCTCAAAGCTTTAAATCAAGGCAACTGGACTTCAGTTCAGCTTCGTCACTTCAAGATTTCAGGAAGGAAGGTGAAACATCTTCAAGAACGAAAAGAAAAGGAAATCCATTTACTGTGATTCAAGCCTTTGAAATTTGAATGAGGATGTCTAGACAGGTTTCATCAAAAGGACAGTAAGCTAACATCAGTCACCATCACAGATTTGTGTAATCTAAGTCAGGAAAGCCAAAAGATCCAACTGCGACTCAACCACGGTGGGTGGGTGTGTTTCAGCCAGCTTCAGGTCCGTTACTTCTGCCTGTGTACCACATGAACCCGCCTAGTACAAGCAACAAAGGCTTCAAAAAGACTTTGCAGAAGGACTGGACACACCTCGTGTAAAGTTGTGTCCAGCCTTCTTCCTTTGCTTCACATATAATATTATATTCTAGTTACATTTTGTAAATATGACTTAAAATATTGTTCATGGATGTGGGTGATTTAACTCTTTCAAGCAAGAAAACAAAAATTCCAAAATAAATGTCAGCACGACAAGATCTATGATACAAGTGGAATCAAGAACTGTGTTGAATGAGTGTATCGTCCCAGTTCCGCTGTCTCCCCTGTTTCCCCTGTCTCATCTGTCTCCCCTGTCTCACCTGTCTCCCCTGTCTCCCCTGTCTCCGCTGTCTCCCCAGTCTCCGCTGTCTCATCTGTCTCACCTGTTTCCACTGTTCCCCCGTTCTTCCCTGTTTCCCCTGTCTTCCCTGTTTCCCCTGTCTCCCCTGTCTCATCTGTCTCACCTGTCTCCCCTGTTTCCCCTCTCTCCCCTGTCTCCCGTTTCCCCTGTCTCCCCTGTCTCATCTGTCTCACCTGTCTCACCTGTTTCCCCTGTCTCCGCTGTCTCCCCTGTTTCCGCTGTCTCCCCTGTCTCCCCTCTTTCCGCTGTCTCCCCTGTCTCCCCTGTCTCACCTGTTTCCGCTGTCTCCCCTGTCTCAGCTGTCTCCCCTGTGTCACCTTTCTCACCTGTCTCCGCTGTCTCCCCTGTGTCACCTTTCTCCCCTGTCTCCCCTGTCTCCCCTGTCTCCCCTGTCTCCGCTGTCTCCCCTGTCTCCCCCGTTTCCCCTGTCTCCCCTGTCTCATCTGTCTCACCTGTCTCCGCTGTCTCCCCTGTTTCCCTTGTCTCCCCTGTTTCCCCTGTCTCACCTGTCTCCCCTGTTTCCCATGTCTCATCTGTCTCCCCTGTTTCCCGTCTCACCTGTCTCCCCTGTCTCCCCTGTTTCCGCTGTCTCCCCTGTGTCACCTTTCTCCCCTGTTTCCCCTCTCTCCCCTGTCTCCCGTTTCCCCTGTCTCCCCTGTCTCATCTGTCTCATCTGTCTCACCTGTCTCCACTGTCTCCCCTGTTTCCCCTGCCTCCCCTGTCTCACCTGTTTCCCCTGTCTCATCTGTCTCCCCTGTTTCCCGTCTCACCTTTCTCCCCTGTTTCCCCTGTCTCATCTGTCTCACCTGTCTCACCTGTTTCCCCTGTCTCATCTGTCTCACCTGTCTCACCTGTTTCCCCTGTCTCCCCTGTCTCCCCTGTTTCCCCTGTCTCATCTGTCTCACCTGTCTCACCTGTTTCCCCTGTCTCCGCTGTCTCCCCTGTTTCCGCTGTCTCCCCTGTCTCCCCTCTTTCCGCTGTCTCCCCTGTCTCCCCTGTCTCACCTGTTTCCGCTGTCTCCCCTGTCTCAGCTGTCTCCCCTGTGTCACCTTTCTCACCTGTCTCCGCTGTCTCCCCTGTGTCACCTTTCTCCCCTGTCTCCCCTGTCTCCCCTGTCTCCCCTGTCTCCCCTGTCTCCGCTGTCTCCCCTGTCTCCCCCGTTTCCCCTGTCTCCCCTGTCTCATCTGTCTCACCTGTCTCCGCTGTCTCCCCTGTTTCCCTTGTCTCCCCTGTTTCCCCTGTCTCACCTGTCTCCCCTGTTTCCCATGTCTCATCTGTCTCCCCTGTTTCCCGTCTCACCTGTCTCCCCTGTCTCCCCTGTTTCCGCTGTCTCCCCTGTGTCACCTTTCTCCCCTGTTTCCCCTCTCTCCCCTGTCTCCCGTTTCCCCTGTCTCCCCTGTCTCATCTGTCTCATCTGTCTCACCTGTCTCCACTGTCTCCCCTGTTTCCCCTGCCTCCCCTGTCTCACCTGTTTCCCCTGTCTCATCTGTCTCCCCTGTTTCCCGTCTCACCTTTCTCCCCTGTTTCCCCTGTCTCATCTGTCTCCCCTGTCTCACCTGTCTCCCCTGTCTCCCCTGTCTCACCTTTCTCACCTGTCTCCCCTGTCTCACCTGTCTCCCCTGTCTCACCTTTCTCACCTGTCTCCCCTGTCTCACCTTTCTCCCCTTTCTCACCCCCCGCCGGTCTTAGCCCTGTACCAGTTCTGGTGGCAGGTTTGTACCAGTTTACTGCGGTCAGACTGGTGTTCGCTCAGTAGTTCTGTTGTTATTGCACCTCCATCACTAACTGATCAGGTTGACTGGATTTTCTGGTGCATGGAGCTGTGGCTGGGTTCTTGTTTGTTGGATCCTAATGATAATGAAGGTCACTACTGCCCCCCACCACTGCAGGTGCATGCTGGTCCGCTGCATGTGTTCACAGAGCACCGCCGTCACCAGCCGATGGCCAGTCGGCCGATCACCGGTTGGTGACAAGCGTTTCCACACTCCCTTTACTCTCTTTCCAGCTGGTCCAGCGCATCCCTGAGGCCAGTTTAAACTACCAGAAGGTTCCTCCTGGTTCTTCCATCATCTCGGATCTGGACGCTAACATGAACATGGCAGAGCCTGCATCCACGCAACGGCGTCCGTGGAATCGTGAAGAGGTCAATGTCTCATTCCACTGAGGCCACGTTCACACTGCAGCTCAGAGATTCAAATCTGAACTTCACACCAACCAGAACTCTTCAAACGGTGCCAACAAAGTCGTCCTTCTGCATGGTTCTGAACGACGCTGTCCTCTTTTAACAGTCCATCGGCCTTTCTCAGTTCATTACACTGTGAACAAACAACACCCACTAGTGGCTGAAGTGCCAATTACACCACACAAACACCACCATCAGCTTGTGGTTGAGTTTTTCACAATTTAACTGGTGGTTCAGACATGTGGGATTTAATTACCTTCTCTAAATAATTTGCTGAATAATTTTAGAAATGTAATTATAAAACTGTTCTGTTGAAACTGTCCGTAGATGGCTCCATCAGATTACTTTTTCAAAAGTAGATAACACTTATTACATTACATTACTTACTAGATGTTCAGCTAAGCCTGACATTCAAGTGCAGTTCAGGAAACTGAAGAGAACAGTTCATGACAGAAGGTGTTCTTGGAAGACGACAACACCTTCTTGAATGTTGAGAGGGACAACTCTGCTCTCGTCTCAACTGGTAACTTGTTCCACCACTGAGGAACCACATGGAGAACAGTCTGGACTGAGTTCTCCTTGTGTGAAGAAAAGACAAGGCCTGTCTTAGTTCTTGTAAAGAGCGCTGAGTTACTAAAGAAGTGTGAACCTTTACAATCCAGTTTATATAGGCAGGTGTGGACCCCGAGACCGCCTTGTAGACCAGTGACAGAGACGTGTGTTTTATTGGAGCAGCCACAGGTAGAAGATCAGTGATCAGAGGTGAAGGTCAGTGATCAGATGTGTGACGTGTGTCCGTCCTTAAACTCCTCAGCATAGGGTTTGTCTGAGTGGATGTTCATGTCTCCTAGGACGAGTCGTGGACGGTCTGTATCTGGGATGGAAGACAGTAGTAGTGCATCTAACTCATCCACAGTCTTCCAATGGTCCTGGTGGACGGTAAATAACAACCGTAGACACTTGGACCAGAGCCCTCACCATGACAACATGGTATTATTTGTGTTATCTGATAGCAGCAGAGCGACTTTCCATTTGTCAGATATCGGGACGTCAGTCCAGCCCAACTGCGGTAGCAGGGTTTGCAGGTTTTGTAATGGTCTCATGTAGTTTTTCCAGGTTGTATCTTGTCACTTAAATAGAAATTGCACATAGTTTGAGAAAAAGTTGTAAGCTACACTATACAGACTGTTTTTACATCTATTTGTGAAAGAACGTGTCGCTCTCAGGAGCTCAGTGAAGTCCAGCATGGAACTGTGACAGGATGTCACCTGTGCAACAAATCCAGTCCTGAAATTCCCTGAATCCCAAATATTCCACAGTCAACTCTCAGCTGTATTATAAGAAAATGGAAGTGTTTGGGAACAACAGCAACTCAGCCACGAAGTGGTAGGTCATGTAAACTTCAGCAACGTTCTGCAGAGTCAATCGCTAAGAACAGTGTTCAGAGAGCTTCATGGATGGGTTTCATGACCGAGCAGCTGCATCCAAGACAAACATCACCAAGTGTAAAGCAAAGCGTCGGATGCAGTGGTGTAAAACATGTCACCACTGGACTCTGGAGCAGTGGAGACGCCTTCACTGGAGGGATGAATGGAGCTTCTCCATCTGGTGATCTGATGGGTCTGGGTTTGGCGGTTGCCAGGACAACAGTTCTTGTGTGTAAAGTTTGGTGGAGGGGGGGTTATGGTGTGGGGTTGTTCTTCAGGAGCTGGTCTTGGCCCCTTAGTTCCAGTGAAAGGAACTCTGGATGCTTCAGCAGACCAAGAACTTTTGGACAATTCCAGTTTGGAGCTGGTTCCTTCCTCTTCCAACATGACTGTGCACCAGTGCACAAAGCAGGTCCATGAAGACCTGGATGACAGAGTCTGGTGGGGATGAACTTGACTGGCCTGCACAGAGTCCAGACCTCAACCTGACAGAACACCTTTGGGATGAATTAGAGCAGAGACTGAGAGCCAGAACTTCTGGTCCAACATCAGTGTGACCTCACAAATGTGCTTCTGGAAGAATGGTCAGAAATTCCCATAAACACTCCTAAACCAACTTCCCAGAAGAGTTGAAGCTGTTACAGCTGCAATACTGAAGCCTCTGGATCAGGAATGGGAGGTCACTTAAGGTCATATGTGAGTCGAGGCAGGTGAGACAGTATTTTTGGACATGTAGTGTATGTTATTTTTTAGTAAGCAGCATTGAGCTATTTCCCCACAGATGACCTGTTGTAAGGAAACGCAACCTCGGCAAAAAAAAGAGGAATGAGAAATTTCGTTTTTACTACAGACTTGTGAAGAGGACTAGACTGTGTGATGTCATCCACAGGTTTCTGAAGAGAGCATCTGGAGCCACCTCATACTGCACAGCGCCATGAAGCGATGGGCAGAATCAACAAATCTGGAAGACAACTGGAAGAGAAGGATCTGGCTACAGACTGGGGAAGTGGAGCTCCACTCTAGACCAGGAACACGTCACGTCCACTCTACAGAGCGACGTTCCTGGAAGGGTTACCCCAACGCTATGCTCACGGGTCCAGAGTCCAGAGTGGAGCTCCACTTCTCCACCATCTGCAGCACAGTCCTCTTGGGTCAGAACACGCCCACTTTATTTCTGTTGAAATGGAAACGACCTGCAGGAACAGTGGCCAGCAGAGGAACCGCAGGTCCCTGCACTACTGCTTTAGCCTCAGAATAGACAGCTGGATGTGGTCTGGGGTTATATTTCTTTTCAGTTTTACATGTTTTACTTAACCCAAAGCATGAACACACATGCAGGAAATATGCAGCACTCAAAAATGACAAAAGGAGATCTGGTAACATGTCTGGTTTTTTTATATTCACATTTGGACTCCCGCTGGAGACCTGATAAAGGGTCGAGTGAGTTCAGGTTCAATGTACACGTTTCCAAACCTGCACGCTTGTTACCGTTGCAAGACATCCTCAGCGTTCAGCTTCCTCTCGTACTTCGCTGTCAGAGAGAAAAGATCCAAATCTCAGAGGTAGAACATGGAGAATAGAAGCAACAGACCCACATAGTCCACTTCCTGTCTCTCTGATCACCTTGGAAGCACTTTTTTTTGTGTAAAAAATGTAAGTTGAAAATAATTTCAATATCAACACATTAGTTCTAGTTCTACCTCCACCCCCCCAGCTAGAGAACCATTGATGTGAACACCAGCACCCCCTGGTGGCTGATGTGTGCCTCAACAGAAATCAAACCCAGATGTGATTAAACCAACCTGATCTGCCGTGTGAACGCAGCCACAACTCCCAAGCTCTCCGTGAATGACTGCTGCAGTCTGTTGGTGTGCTGATGTGTGTGTGTGTGTGTTCTCAGGTGATCCTGGACAACCTGATGCTGAACCCGGTGTCACAGCTGTCCCAGGCCATCCGGGAGAACACGGAGCAGCTGGCGGAGAAGATGAAGTGAGGACGGTTGGGTTCATGTCTGAGATTCAGGTCCTGCAGGGGCAGCTTCTGGACCTGAGACCGCTTTAAGACTGCACTGGTTCTGACCTGGCTGTATGTTTGTCTCAGGGTTTTGTTCCAGAACAAGGCGGATGTCTGGGAGGAGATTGAGGCAAAGATAAATGCTGAGAATGAAGTTCCGCTTTTGAAGACCTCCAACAAGGTTCCTCTGCAGCTGTGTCAGGTTTTACGTGTTCATCTCGAAACACAGATCCATCTGAAACCTTCTTGTCTTGTTTTCTATTTGCTGTTGCAGGAAATCACCTCCATCCTGAAGGAGCTGAGGAGGGTTCAGCGGCAGCTTGAGGGTAAATCCTGTTTGATCCCATTTGACTTTATTAGGAAAGTTTCTCACTGTTGGAGAAAAAAACAAAAAGGTTTGTTTTTTATGTAAAAACATTGAACAGTTTTTATAAAACCGTTGGCAGATTTGCCCCAAAATCAGACCACTTATAACTCGCCAAGTACGAAACACCCAAGCGCTGGACCGCAGACGCTACAGGTCTCACAGGACCTGAGCAGCAGCTCTCAACAGGAGTTTGTGACATTTGATGTCAATTTGTACAGACACGATGGCAGCGAGCGGACGGAGAGTCCAGTTCTTTTATTCCCTCTCTGTACATAAACCAGGTTAAAATGACCTCAGGTTTTTTCTGTAGGGACCCCAACCACACTATCACAAAGAAACACAAAGGAACCGGTCATTTTCAGGTCAGTTTGTCTCCTACAGACGCCTGTCCATCGCTGTCCGTGGATGCTCTCGTTTGGTCTCTTTACTCTGTCAGTCCCTCGTTCTTCCATCACCACTTCCCTGAGTCCCGTAAAGAGCTCTACATGATGTCTACCAGGATGACGTCACCTGTGTTCATGTCTTAGTGATGTAAGTGTGGTGTTTGTCGGAGGAGAGAAGCAGGACGGGATGACCAGGACCGCTAGGAGATGAAAATGATGGAAACAGATGAATGATGGTTCTTGATGCAGTGTTGTCTGAGGGTTCTGAGTGAACTTAAACTTCCTTTGTCTTTTACACATGGACATTCCTCCAGACTGGAATGGTTTCATGATATTCTGCTGGATGTGTATTAGCAAATTAAATTAGGTTGCTAAGAAGACACATGAAATATCGTAGACTATCTGCAGAGATATAAAAGTTCAAGTAAAAGAACCACTGCCTCAACTTTGCATTCCCATTATCCAACGTTCTGGTTTGTATATTCCTGGTGTTACCCTGACCCAGCTTGACGGGTGCGTTTGTGTGTTGCTGTTTTCATTGTAGTCATAAACACTATCGTGGAGCCTGCCGGCGGTCTTCAGCCTGCAGCCATGGGGACGCCATCTATCACTCAGACCCGACCGTCCTTGAAGGAGAAGAAAGCCACAAAATCTCGAACCTCCAACGCCAATGAAGGCACCAAGCGACCACCTCGTGGGCCCGACGCTGGCCCTTACATGGCCTAAGCCGGCCACCGTAGCACTTCTTGACGGAAAACGACCATCCACACTGCCGACAGATGGGATGGGTTGGGATTGGACTTTAACTCAGAACCAGTCAGACATGTAGGTTAACCCCAACTCTTCCATTTGTCAAGGTGTGGCTTATTTTGGCCTATACTGTCCCACAACGCATTGCACCCTGGACTCTTAGTAAGACTATTCCCGTTACTGTTGAAATTGCACAAATAAGACAAATAGAAAATGCCCGAAATGGAAACTCATCAATTAAAAAAAACTGCTAGAATTATACATGGGCTTGCACGTGATTTGATGGGATTTTTCTGGTAATTTAAAAAATATATTGAAAAAAACCTTTTTGCATCTCCGGGTTACATGATGCACCAGAAAAAGTTCCATTGTCTTTTCTGTAGGAACTGTGTCCTTGGTGATGAGTTACTCGCATAACTCATCAGAAGTTCTAGTCATGAAGTCATGGACAATGACCCCCCCCAGAAATCCCTCAGACATTTTAAGGAGCTTGCCTTAGAACATTTGACTGTAGAAGTATGAAAATGGAGCAGCCACCAAGACTGCAATGCTCCTGTGCACTGTTCCCAGTCTGGAAGAGGACCACAGTCCTCATTCGCACTGTGTGATGGTCCTTCCCCGATGCTTCTGACTCCAGAGATGTTGATCAGATGCACAACAGATGAACCACAGATGCCACCAGATGTGGCAACGTTTAGCAATGTTGTTGGTTTTTTTTTTTTTTGGTCATCATCTGATAATAAATTTGTCAAAGTTCTCACAACAAAATATAAAAACATTTTCACTCCAGCACGTCAGAAAGACGACTGGACCCGAACTGCCCCTCTGGTTCCTCTGTGCATGGCCTTGTGGGACAAATCGAAGCTGCACAATCCACATCCCCACACGTCTGATCCAGACAGCACACAAGCACACGCAATCAAGTTAAATCATTCACACCCTCATTCAGACCAGGAGGGTCGGGCTCAGCCGGTGCCGAGTGCAGCCCGAAGGAACCTGGCGGCGGTGTGGATGCGCTGAAACCATTCAGAACAAACTTTCCATCTGTGTCAGTAGGATTTAAATCATTGTGAGGCTGTAGTGTAACAATGTCGAGTTGCTTCCATGTTGCACAACAAACCTTTTAAAGCAGAACCAGCAGCTGCTCCAGCACGCCGTCACTGATCTGACTGGACCAAACTGGATGAATCTGTGTTCTTGTGACCTGCTGTCTTTGATCTGAAGGTACACTCTAGAGTTCTGTGTATTTATGAGGACAAAGTTGTACTTTTGTGTCCACCAGAAGGCCAAGTTCTGCTTCCATGCCTCCAGGCGTAACACGGCATTCAGCTGAATGTGAGCACGACCGCCGCCTGACCTGCAGCGCTCAGGTCGTTTTACTGTCTTTTACTGTGAAGCTTCTTCAGGTTGGATGAATGTTGGAGGAAAATGATGTTTATCCCAAACAATCAGCAAGACGCCAAATGGATTGACTCTTCCTGGTCTTTACATCGACTTTCTAACTGATGAATGAAACCCAGTCTGACAGTGTGAGGATGACGACGAGGCCGAGGTGGTTTTCATAAATGACGTTTTTACCCCCCACCCCCCCACGCTGCTGGGGAGAAGACAAAGTACAGTAACTACTGACTTCATCAAAACTGACCGCAGAGTGAAGAAGAAAAACTACACACACACTGTTTTACATTTTCTGAAGGCTTTTCACACTTAGTTTCCCCTGAATATACAAAGCAATGATGGAAGTGTCACAACTGAATCAAGATCTGAAACCAGGACTAGTAGAGCTGAAACCAGGACTAGTAGAGCGGAAACCAGGACTAAAAGAACTGAAACCAGGACTAGTAGAACTGAAACCAGGACTAGTAGAGCTGAAACCAGGACTAGTAGAGCTGAAGCCAGGACTAAAAGAACTGAAACCAGGACTAGTAGAACTGAAACCAGGACTAGTAGAGCTGAAACCAGGACTAAAAGATCTGAAACCAGGAATAGTAGAGCTGAAACCAGGACTAGTAGAGCTGAAACTAGGACTAGTAGAGCTGAAACCAGGACTAGTAGAACTGAAACCAGGACTAGTGGACCTGAAACCAGGACTAGTAGAGCTGAAACCAGGACTAAAAGAACTGAAACCAGGACTAGTAGAGCTGAAACCAGGACTAGTAGAGCTGAAACCAGGACTAAAAGAACTGAAACCAGGACTATTAGAGCTTAAACCAGGACTAGCAGAACTGAAACCAGGACTAAAAGAACTGACACCAGGACTAGTAGAACTGAAACCAGGACTAGTAGAGCTGAAACCAGGACTAGTAGAACTGAAACCAGGACTAGAAGAGCTGAAACCAGGACTAGTACAGCTGAAACCAGGACTAAAAGATCTGAAACCAGGACTAGTAGAACTGAAACCAGGACTAGTAGAGCTTAAAACCAGGACTAGCAGAACTGAAACCAGGACTAAAAGAACTGACACCAGGACTAGTAGAACTGAAACCAGGACTAGTAGAGCTGAAACCAGGACTAGTAGAACTGAAACCAGGACTAAAAGAACTGAAACCAGGACTAGTAGAGCTTAAACCAGGACTAGCAGAACTGAAACCAGGACTAAAAGAACTGACACCAGGACTAGTAGAACTGAAACCAGGACTAGTAGAGCTGAAACCAGGACTAGTAGAACTGAAACCAGGACTAAAAGAACTGAAACCAGGACTAGTAGAGCTGAAACCAGGACTAGTAGAACTGAAACCATGACTAAAAGAACTTAAACCAGGACTAAAAAAACTGAAACCAGGACTATTAGAGCTGAAGACAGGACAAGTAGAGCTGAAGACAGGACTAAAAGAACTGAAACCAGGACTAGTAGAGCTAAAACCAGGACTAAAAGAACTGAAACAAGGACTAGTAGAGCTGAAACCAGGACTAGTAGAACTGAAACCAGGACTAAAAGAACTGAAACCAGGACTAGAAGAGCTGAAACCAGGACTAAAAGAACTGAAACCAGGACTAGTAGAACTGAAACCAGGACTAGTAGAGCTGAAACCAGGACTAGTAGAGCTGAAACCAGGAGTAGTAGAGCTCAAACCAGGACTAGTAGAGCTGAAGACAGGACTAGAAGAACTGAAACCAGGACTAGTAGAGCTGAAGACAGGACTAGTAGAGGTGAAGACAGGACTAGTAGAGGTGCAGACAGGACTAGTACAACTGAAGACCGGACTAGTAGAACTGAAGACCGGACTAGTAGAGCTGAAACCAGGACTAGTAGAACTGAAACCAGGACTAGCAGAACTGAAACCAGGACTAGCAGAACTGAAACCAGGACTAGTAGAGCTGAAGAGAGGACTAGTAGAACTGAAACCAGGACTAGTAGAACTGAAACCAGGACTAGCAGAACTGAAACAAGGACTAGTAGAACTGAAACCAGGTCTAGTAGAACTGAAACCAGGACTAGCAGAACTGAAACCAGGACTAGTAGAGCTGAAACCAGGACTAGTAGAGCTGAAACCAGGACTAGTAGAGCTGAAACCAGGACTAGTAGAACTGAAACCAGGACTAGTAGAGCTGAAACCAGGACTAGTAGAACTGAAAACAGGACTAAAAGAACTGAAACCAGGACTAGTAGAGGTGAAGACCGGACTAGTAGAACTGAAACCAGGACTATTAGAGCTGAAGACAGGACAAGTAGAGCTGAAGACAGGACTAAAAGAACTGAAACCAGGACTAGTAGAGCTAAAACCAGGACTAAAAGAACTGAAACAAGGACTAGTAGAGCTGAAACCAGGACTAGTAGAACTGAAACCAGGACTAAAAGAACTGAAACCAGGACTAGCAGAACTGAAACCAGGACTAAAAGAACTGAAACCAGGACTAGTAGAACTGAAACCAGGACTAGTAGAGCTGAAACCAGGACTAGTAGAGCTGAAACCAGGAGTAGTAGAGCTCAAACCAGGACTAGTAGAGCTGAAGACAGGACTAGTAGAACTGAAACCAGGACTAGTAGAGGTGAAGACAGGACTAGTAGAGGTGAAGACAGGACTAGTAGAGGTGAAGACAGGACTAGTAGAGGTGCAGACAGGACTAGTACAACTGAAGACCGGACTAGTAGAACTGAAGACCGGACTAGTAGAGCTGAAACCAGGACTAGTAGAACTGAAACCAGGACTAGCAGAACTGAAACCAGGACTAGCAGAACTGAAACCAGGACTAGTAGAGCTGAAGAGAGGACTAGTAGAACTGAAACCAAGACTAGTAGAACTGAAACCAGGACTAGCAGAACTGAAACAAGGACTAGTAGAACTGAAACCAGGTCTAGTAGAACTGAAACCAGGACTAGCAGAACTGAAACCAGGACTAGTAGAGCTGAAACCAGGACTAGTAGAGCTGAAACCAGGACTAGTAGAGCTGAAACCAGGACTAGTAGAACTGAAACCAGGACTAGTAGAGCTGAAACCAGGACTAGTAGAACTGAAAACAGGACTAAAAGAACTGAAACCAGGACTAGTAGAGGTGAAGACCGGACTAGTAGAACTGAAACCAGGACTAGTAGAGCTGAAACCAGGACTAGTAGAGCTGAAACCAGGACTAGTAGAGCTGAAGACCGGACTAGTAGAACTGAAGACCGGACTAGTAGAACTGAAACCAGGACTAAAAGAACTGAAACCAGGACTAGTAGAGCTGAAACCAGGACTAGTAGAACTGAAACCAGGACTAGTAGAACTGAAACCAGGACTAGTAGAGCTGAAACCAGGACTAGAAGAGCTGAAACCAGGACTAGTACAGCTGAAACCAGGACTGAAAGATCTGAAACCAGGACTAGTAGAACTGAAACCAGGACTAGTAGAGCTTAAACCAGGACTAGCAGAACTGAAACCAGGACTAAAAGAACTGACACCAGGACTAGTAGAACTGAAACCAGGACTAGTAGAGCTGAAACCAGGACTAGTAGAACTGAAACCAGGACTAAAAGAACTGAAACCAGGACTAGTAGAGCTTAAACCAGGACTAGCAGAACTGAAACCAGGACTAAAAGAACTGACACCAGGACTAGTAGAACTGAAACCAGGACTAGTAGAGCTGGAACCAGGACTAGTAGAACTGAAACCAGGACTAAAAGAACTGAAACCAGGACTAGTAGAGCTGAAACCAGGACTAGTAGAACTGAAACCATGACTAAAAGAACTTAAACCAGGACTAAAAAAACTGAAACCAGGACTATTAGAGCTGAAGACAGGACAAGTAGAGCTGAAGACAGGACTAAAAGAACTGAAACCAGGACTAGTAGAGCTAAAACCAGGACTAAAAGAACTGAAACAAGGACTAGTAGAGCTGAAACCAGGACTAGTAGAACTGAAACCAGGACTAAAAGAACTGAAACCAGGACTAGAAGAGCTGAAACCAGGACTAAAAGAACTGAAACCAGGACTAGTAGAACTGAAACCAGGACTAGTAGAGCTGAAACCAGGACTAGTAGAGCTGAAACCAGGAGTAGTAGAGCTCAAACCAGGACTAGTAGAGCTGAAGACAGGACTAGTAGAACTGAAACCAGGACTAGTAGAGGTGAAGACAGGACTAGTAGAGGTGAAGACAGGACTAGTAGAGGTGCAGACAGGACTAGTACAACTGAAGACCGGACTAGTAGAACTGAAGACCGGACTAGTAGAGCTGAAACCAGGACTAGTAGAACTGAAACCAGGACTAGCAGAACTGAAACCAGGACTAGCAGAACTGAAACCAGGACTAGTAGAGCTGAAGAGAGGACTAGTAGAACTGAAACCAGGACTAGTAGAACTGAAACCAGGACTAGCAGAACTGAAACCAGGACTAAAAGAACTGAAACCAGGACTAGTAGAACTGAAACCAGGACTAGTAGAGCTGAAACCAGGACTAGTAGAGCTGAAACCAGGAGTAGTAGAGCTCAAACCAGGACTAGTAGAGCTGAAGACAGGACTAGTAGAACTGAAACCAGGACTAGTAGAGGTGAAGACAGGACTAGTAGAGGTGAAGACAGGACTAGTAGAGGTGAAGACAGGACTAGTAGAGGTGCAGACAGGACTAGTACAACTGAAGACCGGACTAGTAGAACTGAAGACCGGACTAGTAGAGCTGAAACCAGGACTAGTAGAACTGAAACCAGGACTAGCAGAACTGAAACCAGGACTAGCAGAACTGAAACCAGGACTAGTAGAGCTGAAGAGAGGACTAGTAGAACTGAAACCAAGACTAGTAGAACTGAAACCAGGACTAGCAGAACTGAAACAAGGACTAGTAGAACTGAAACCAGGTCTAGTAGAACTGAAACCAGGACTAGCAGAACTGAAACCAGGACTAGTAGAGCTGAAACCAGGACTAGTAGAGCTGAAACCAGGACTAGCAGAACTGAAACCAGGACTAGTAGAGCTGAAGAGAGGACTAGTAGAACTGAAACCAGGACTAGTAGAACTGAAACCAGGACTAGCAGAACTGAAACAAGGACTAGTAGAACTGAAACCAGGACTAGTAGAACTGAAACCAGGACTAGCAGAACTGAAACCAGGACTAGTAGAGCTGAAACCAGGACTAGTAGAGCTGAAACCAGGACTAGTAGAGCTGAAACCAGGACTAGTAGAACTGAAACCAGGACTAGTAGAGCTGAAACCAGGACTAGTAGAACTGAAAACAGGACTAAAAGAACTGAAACCAGGACTAGTAGAGGTGAAGACCGGACTAGTAGAACTGAAACCAGGACTATTAGAGCTGAAGACAGGACAAGTAGAGCTGAAGACAGGACTAAAAGAACTGAAACCAGGACTAGTAGAGCTAAAACCAGGACTAAAAGAACTGAAACAAGGACTAGTAGAACTGAAACCAGGACTAGTAGAGGTGAAGACAGGACTAGTAGAGGTGAAGACAGGACTAGTAGAGGTGAAGACAGGACTAGTAGAGGTGCAGACAGGACTAGTACAACTGAAGACCGGACTAGTAGAACTGAAGACCGGACTAGTAGAGCTGAAACCAGGACTAGTAGAACTGAAACCAGGACTAGCAGAACTGAAACCAGGACTAGCAGAACTGAAACCAGGACTAGTAGAGCTGAAGAGAGGACTAGTAGAACTGAAACCAAGACTAGTAGAACTGAAACCAGGATTAGCAGAACTGAAACAAGGACTAGTAGAACTGAAACCAGGTCTAGTAGAACTGAAACCAGGACTAGCAGAACTGAAACCAGGACTAGTAGAGCTGAAACCAGGACTAGTAGAGCTGAAACCAGGACTAGCAGAACTGAAACCAGGACTAGTAGAGCTGAAGAGAGGACTAGTAGAACTGAAACCAAGACTAGTAGAACTGAAACCAGGACTAGCAGAACTGAAACAAGGACTAGTAGAACTGAAACCAGGTCTAGTAGAACTGAAACCAGGACTAGCAGAACTGAAACCAGGACTAGTAGAGCTGAAACCAGGACTAGTAGAGCTGAAACCAGGACTAGTAGAGCTGAAACCAGGACTAGTAGAACTGAAACCAGGACTAGTAGAGCTGAAACCAGGACTAGTAGAACTGAAAACAGGACTAAAAGAACTGAAACCAGGACTAGTAGAGGTGAAGACCGGACTAGTAGAACTGAAACCAGGACTATTAGAGCTGAAGACAGGACAAGTAGAGCTGAAGACAGGACTAAAAGAACTGAAACCAGGACTAGTAGAGCTAAAACCAGGACTAAAAGAACTGAAACAAGGACTAGTAGAGCTGAAACCAGGACTAGTAGAACTGAAACCCGGACTAACAGGACTGAAACCGGGACTAGAAGAGCTGAAACCAGGACTAAAGAAAATGAAACCAGGACTAGTAGAACTGAAACCAGGACTAGTAGAGCTGAAACCAGGACTAGTAGAGCTGAAACCAGGAGTAGTAGAGCTCAAACCAGGACTAGTAGAGCTGAAGACAGGACTAGTAGAACTGAAACCAGGACTAGTAGAGGTGAAGACAGGACTAGTAGAGGTGAAGACAGGACTAGTAGAGGTGAAGACAGGACTAGTAGAGGTGCAGACAGGACTAGTACAACTGAAGACCGGACTAGTAGAACTGAAGACCGGACTAGTAGAGCTGAAACCAGGACTAGTAGAACTGAAACCAGGACTAGCAGAACTGAAACCAGGACTAGCAGAACTGAAACCAGGACTAGTAGAGCTGAAGAGAGGACTAGTAGAACTGAAACCAAGACTAGTAGAACTGAAACCAGGACTAGCAGAACTGAAACAAGGACTAGTAGAACTGAAACCAGGTCTAGTAGAACTGAAACCAGGACTAGCAGAACTGAAACCAGGACTAGTAGAGCTGAAACCAGGACTAGTAGAGCTGAAACCAGGACTAGTAGAGCTGAAACCAGGACTAGTAGAACTGAAACCAGGACTAGTAGAGCTGAAACCAGGACTAGTAGAACTGAAAACAGGACTAAAAGAACTGAAACCAGGACTAGTAGAGGTGAAGACCGGACTAGTAGAACTGAAACCAGGACTAGTAGAGCTGAAACCAGGACTAGTAGAGCTGAAACCAGGACTAGTAGAGCTGAAGACCGGACTAGTAGAACTGAAGACCGGACTAGTAGAACTGAAACCAGGACTAAAAGAACTGAAACCAGGACTAGTAGAGCTGAAACCAGGACTAGTAGAACTGAAACCAGGACTAGTAGAACTGAAACCAGGACTAGTAGAGCTGAAACCAGGACTAGTAGAGCTGAAACCAGGACTAGTAGAGCTGAAGACAGGACTAAAAGAACTGAAACCAGGACTAGAAGAGCTGAAACCAGGACTAAAAGAACTGAAACCAGGACTAGTAGAACTGAAACCAGGACTAGTAGAGCTGAAACCAGGACTAGTAGAGCTGAAACCAGGAGTAGTAGAGCTCAAACCAGGACTAGTAGAGCTGAAGACAGGACTAGTAGAACTGAAACCAGGACTAGTAGAGGTGAAGACAGGACTAGTAGAGGTGAAGACAGGACTAGTAGAGGTGCAGACAGGACTAGTACAACTGAAGACCGGACTAGTAGAACTGAAGACCGGACTAGTAGAGCTGAAACCAGGACTAGTAGAACTGAAACCAGGACTAGCAGAACTGAAACCAGGACTAGCAGAACTGAAACCAGGACTAGTAGAGCTGAAGAGAGGACTAGTAGAACTGAAACCAGGACTAGTAGAACTGAAACCAGGATTAGCAGAACTGAAACAAGGACTAGTAGAACTGAAACCAGGTCTAGTAGAACTGAAACCAGGACTAGCAGAACTGAAACCAGGACTAGTAGAGCTGAAACCAGGACTAGTAGAGCTGAAACCAGGACTAGTAGAGCTGAAACCAGGACTAGTAGAACTGAAACCAGGACTAGTAGAGCTGAAACCAGGACTAGTAGAACTGAAAACAGGACTAAAAGAACTGAAACCAGGACTAGTAGAGGTGAAGACCGGACTAGTAGAACTGAAACCAGGACTATTAGAGCTGAAGACAGGACAAGTAGAGCTGAAGACAGGACTAAAAGAACTGAAACCAGGACTAGTAGAGCTAAAACCAGGACTAAAAGAACTGAAACAAGGACTAGTAGAGCTGAAACCAGGACTAGTAGAACTGAAACCAGGACTAAAAGAACTGAAACCAGGACTAGAAGAGCTGAAACCAGGACTAAAAGAACTGAAACCAGGACTAGTAGAACTGAAACCAGGACTAGTAGAGCTGAAACCAGGACTAGTAGAGCTGAAACCAGGAGTAGTAGAGCTCAAACCAGGACTAGTGGAGCTGAAGACAGGACTAGTAGAACTGAAACCAGGACTAGTAGAGGTGAAGACAGGACTAGTAGAGGTGAAGACAGGACTAGTAGAGGTGAAGACAGGACTAGTAGAGGTGCAGACAGGACTAGTACAACTGAAGACCGGACTAGTAGAACTGAAGACCGGACTAGTAGAGCTGAAACCAGGACTAGTAGAACTGAAACCAGGACTAGCAGAACTGAAACCAGGACTAGCAGAACTGAAACCAGGACTAGTAGAGCTGAAGAGAGGACTAGTAGAACTGAAACCAAGACTAGTAGAACTGAAACCAGGACTAGCAGAACTGAAACAAGGACTAGTAGAACTGAAACCAGGTCTAGTAGAACTGAAACCAGGACTAGCAGAACTGAAACCAGGACTAGTAGAGCTGAAACCAGGACTAGTAGAGCTGAAACCAGGACTAGTAGAGCTGAAACCAGGACTAGTAGAACTGAAACCAGGACTAGTAGAACTGAAACCAGGACTAGTAGAGCTGAAACCAGGACTAGTAGAACTGAAAACAGGACTAAAAGAACTGAAACCAGGACTAGTAGAGGTGAAGACCGGACTAGTAGAACTGAAACCAGGACTAGTAGAGCTGAAACCAGGACTAGTAGAGCTGAAACCAGGACTAGTAGAGCTGAAGACCGGACTAGTAGAACTGAAGACCGGACTAGTAGAACTGAAACCAGGACTAAAAGAACTGAAACCAGGACTAGTAGAGCTGAAACCAGGACTAGCAGAACTGAAACCAGGACTAGCAGAACTGAAACCAGGACTAGTAGAGCTGAAGAGAGGACTAGTAGAACTGAAACCAAGACTAGTAGAACTGAAACCAGGACTAGCAGAACTGAAACAAGGACTAGTAGAACTGAAACCAGGTCTAGTAGAACTGAAACCAGGACTAGCAGAACTGAAACCAGGACTAGTAGAGCTGAAACCAGGACTAGTAGAGCTGAAACCAGGACTAGTAGAGCTGAAACCAGGACTAGTAGAGCTGAAACCAGGACTAGTAGAACTGAAAACAGGACTAAAAGAACTGAAACCAGGACTAGTAGAGGTGAAGACCGGACTAGTAGAACTGAAACCAGGACTAGTAGAGCTGAAACCAGGACTAGTAGAGCTGAAACCAGGACTAGTAGAGCTGAAGACCGGACTAGTAGAACTGAAGACCGGACTAGTAGAACTGAAACCAGGACTAAAAGAACTGAAACCAGGACTAGTAGAGCTGAAACCAGGACTAGCAGAACTGAAACCAGGACTAGTAGAGCTGAAGACAGGACTAGTAGAGCTGAAGACCGGACTAGTAGAGCTGAAGACCGGACTAGTAGAACTTAAACCAGGACTAGTAGAACTGAAACCAGGACTAGTAGAGCTGAAGACCGGACTAGTAGAGCTGAAGACCGGACTAGTAGAACTGAAACCAGGACTAAAAGAACTGAAACCAGGACTAGTAGAGCTGAAGACAGGACTAGTAGAACTGAAACCAGGACTAGTAGAGCTGAAGACAGGACTAGTAGAGCTGAAGACCGGACTAGTAGAACTGAAGACCGGACTAGTAGAGCTGAAACCAGGACTAGTAGAGCTTAAACCAGGACTAGCAGAACTGAAACCAGGACTAGCAGAACTGAAACCAGGACTAGTAGAGCTGAAACCAGGACTAGCAGAACTGAAACCAGGACTAGCAGAACTGATACCAGGACTAGTAGAACTTAAACCAGGACTAGGAGAACTGAAACCAGGACTAGTAGAGCTGAAACCAGGACTAGTAGAGGTGAAGACCGGACTAGTAGAGGTGAAGACCGGACTAGTAGAACTGAAACCAGGACTAAAAGAACTGAAACCAGGACTATTAGAGCTGAAGACAGGACAAGTAGAGCTGAAGACAGGACTAAAAGAACTGAAACCAGGACTAGTAGAGCTGAAATCAGGACTAGTAGAGCTTAAACAAGGACTAGTAGAGCTGAAGACAGGACTAGTAGAGCTTAAACAAGGACTAGTAGAGCTGAAGACAGGACTAGTAGAGCTCCACTGGCCCCTGCCAGCGGGGGCCAGTGGAGCTCTTCTAGTCCTCTACTAGTCCTCTTTGGATCAAAGAGTGAAAAAATAAGTTTAAAGGCTTTTTTCTCAGTGTCAGATCCCTAAGATACTGCACTTTGACTTTGCAGCACAGTGTGGTCATAAACTGCAGTTATTGGACAGAATGAGGTTGTGTATAAAAACCTTCTAAATGAGCTTTCTCCAGACGGTAGCTGGGATAGAACGAGGACCTTGGACATCCAGGAGTTCAGAGTCACTGGTCGTCTGGATTGTGAGAAGCCAGTTGAGGTTGTTTTAGTGCCTTCTGGTGGAGGTCCCATCAGGAGGAGGTCTTTCCTTAGCAGGGCTCTGGGATGGTTTACTGGACCTTGAATTCTGGCGCAGAACTTCCGTTCTAGAAACTGCCCTACAACAAGCTGTTGGGAACTTCTAAGAGGCCGAAACAAGTCTGCTGGGTGAAACCCACCTTCTGACTCAACATCTTTTCTGAGAGAGATACAGAGTTTGAGAATGGAAGATGAAGGTGTCATGTGATGACTGTTAGCTGGTGCAGATGTTTTCTGGCCAATTTTCCTCCAGACAGAACTGATTGACTTGTCCTACACACCTCTTCAACCACTCAGTCTATATGGCACACAGGTCAACCCCATCCCCAATGTGAAGACCATTAGAGAGCCAGCTGGAGCTCTAACCCATGATTCCCTAAAGGAAAAGAATGTCTCTGACCTGATGTGATGGATTTCTTTGCCATGTCTGAAAGTCTTTTTTTTTTTTCTTTTAGAAAACACCAGGGAAAAAGGCATTAATGTCTTAAAAAACCCACACTCACACAGACCGACGGTTGGGTGAATCATAAATTGATCATGCAAAGCTTCAACTAGTCATCATCATCAGCTGATCATCTTCATTCCTAAAACTGGCCCAGTGCCGCCAGCTGGTTCGAAACTTTAGCCACAAACCGATAGTTTAAAGCCTAGCAAGATAGAGTCCCTCATGGACAAGATCCCTTATGAGTCAAGGTCCTGGAGGGTAGCAAAGTCCCACCCTATGTGGGAAAGCCGGGTTGGAGATGGTTTTGGGCTTTAGAAAGGAGAGACCAAGTCACCAAACATCTGTGCAACGTCAGTTCTCATATATAGCTGGTGGCCCCTAAACAGGAGCAACCCCTCCCACGCTGACTGACGATGTGGACCTTGACTTCCTAGTTTTAGCTTCGTGTTGGTTGTTCTACTTTCAAAGGTAACAGCACTCGTCCAGATTGATTCTGAATTCACGTAGAAACCTGATGTACCTCCCAGACTTAGAGAAGTGCTATATGAAAAGTATTTAGAGATTTCCCTGATGGGAGCGCCTCCTGCCCAGAGCGCTGGATGAGGACGTAGCTGCGTAGGATGTGTGTGTTCTTGTGTGTGCCGCCGGCTGTGTTGTAGTCGCTGTGTATTGCGGTGAAATTTGTGTTTTGTTGTGTCTTTGCGTTGAAGCAGCAGAGGCCTGGTGAAGAGACTGCTGCACAGATCGAGCGGAGGTGGAGCATGCTCAGTGAAACCTTTATTGATTCACGGACGGACAGCTTAGCCCAGCTTAGCACAACGACTGGACACGAGAGGAAACTGTTCGCATGATGGTACCAAGGAGAAAACGGACTATCTGACAGCTGTGCTGAAAACACAAATGTAATTACAATAATACTGACATTTACGCTCAAAAACTAGTTGGAATCAGAAACAACCCCAGTGCATCATGGGAGGCCCCCAGCATTCAAGGATCGTTTTTGATCCTGAGTCAGCCCCCACTATCAGCTTTATCTTAAACTGAGTTTTTGTTTGGTCCTTGTTGTTGACTTTCACGAGCTTTGGTTTCTCACTACGATGTGATCTGAATCGTCACTATAACTTTAGAACTTTTAGAAATAAAGCTGTTGGATATGAGCGTATAGTTATAACTCCTGGATCAAACTAGTCTTTTTGTTTATCGTTTTTGAAATAGAGGTTTAATTTGAGTGAGTTTAAAATCTTGAGGAATGTAGTTTGTTCATAAAGAAAGACTTTTTATATCCAACACGGAAAAGTTAACAATGGAAAACCTCACATTTTACAAATAGTTCATTGTTTTACATCAGATTACAGGGACATTTATGCGTGTAAGGCATTTCTCACTAAGAACCAATGAGAGAAAATGATCCTTACTCAATTTTATAGTTCCGTTTGTTTTCTGCCACAGTTTATTTCCAAATTGTTCACAAAAATGAACAAGATTATCCCAAAACCCTGTCTAGGATGAGTCCTGATTTTCCAACTCAACATAGAGACGAGTATCAGTGTCTCCAGGGTGAAGCCCTGCTGAACTTCACCAGTGAATGTATGTTTACATCCAGTCTAGTAAGCTGACTTCCAAAGCCAGTACGTCTGTATGTTTGCTCCATGTCACACATTCCCCTGTAAATATCCAACATTGTGTGTCAGAGGTTGAGTTGTTGGAAGGTGAACGACTGTGTAAGTGGGTGAAACCAAGTTCACTGCTGTATCCAGCCTTTGTGCTAAGCTAGGCTGACCCTGTTGTGGACGGCAGAGATCATCACATCTCTGAAGACGGCCAACAAATGAGGGTTTCACTGAACTATTTCTGTCAAGTGTTTTGGCTGGAACTGAACAGAATATCTTAGACTTTTATTTTGTAAGATGCATGTTTCCTGTAGCTTGGGGCAGGTGACAGTTTGAAGCTAAATCACCAAATGTGCACTTTTTGATTTCATGTCTTCAATCATTTTGTGCTCTGCAGCTGCTGAGAATGTATTAATTTATCACCTGCCCACAACACAAATGTGATTGGCCGTTGCTGTGATGATGTAACTGCTGCTGCTACAGCTGATTGGTCATTTGGGCTACTTACATTTCGTGTTTTGTTACAGTGCATGCGACTGAACAAACGAGCTGAATAGACGACGCAAACCAAACATGTAGGACTTTGTTTGCCTCCTTTTTTATGCATTTGGTGACATGATGGTCCTGCAGACGGCCGCGTGTTTCTCATGGATTATTTATTAAGTTCTTGTGGTTTACACCTTTCTGATCTTGCCTGTTCATCATCAGCAGGATTTCTTTGTATCACCATGTCATTTGTAATAAACTGATTTCATGCACATTCTGGTGAACGTCTATGGTGGTTTTTCTCAGCATCATGTTTGTAAAGCTGTCTTTTGGTTTGTGTGATAGAACTGTGAAAAGGAAGAAGAATAACCTTAAATATATACACACACACATATATATACACACATATACATATATATATATATACATATATATTCAATTTTTTTTTTTTTTTCAATTCAATTTTATTTATATAGCGTCTATTACAACACAAGTTGTCTCTAGGCGCTTTCCAGAGACCCGGAACATGACCCCCGAGCAATTATTACATAAACAGTTGCAGGAAAAACTCCCCTTAAGAGGGAAGAAACCTTGAGCAGGACCTGGCTCATGAGGGGGGACCCTCCTGCCGAAGGCCAGCCGGGTAGAGCAAGAAATAAGAAAGAATAGAGACATAGAGACACCGTCAAAGGTACAAGATAGGATACATTAGTAACTGTCCTTGGTAGTCCAATTAGACCTCTGTGAATATGGGTGATATATGGATAGACGGTGATACAAGGGGATGAGGACTGCAGGTCGGGGTGTCAGCAAGCATCCAACAGACATCCACACAGACAGGTGGAGGCAGACACTGGGATGGTCAGAGGTGGAACTGCAGGTCAGCAAGCAGCTCCTGAGGCTCTGGTCCGCAGGACATGCAAAGAAGAGGAAAAGAAGGTCCAGACAAGCATAAAAAACTACCAGAACAATGGACCACAATTAAGTTTATGGGATATTGTTAATAAATGAGGGTTGAGGTGAAGAAGAGACAGAGAAGGCAAAGAGAAACAGAGAAGGTGAAAGGCACCACTCAGTGGATCATGTTGGTGCCCCCCTGCAGCAGAGGCCTATAGCAGCATATCTACACCGAAGCTGTTTAAGATGAGCTGCTCTAGTCTGGTCCTGCAGCTGCAGCTTTGACTACTGGCCCTGACACATTAAGGTACTAAATATACACTAACTATATGCTTTATTAAACAGAAATGTTTTAAGTTTAGTTTTAAAGGTGGAGGTGGTATCAGCCTCCTTCACCCAAACTGGAAGTTGGTTCCATAGTGATGGTTCCTGACAGCAGAAGAACCGTCCTCCAAATCTACATCTGGATCTTCTAGGAACTACGAGTAAACCTGCACTCTGAGAACGGAGAGCTCTATTAGGAACGTACGGTTCTATCAGGTCTTGCAAATATCGCGGCGTTAGGCCATTTTGGACTTTATATGCCAGTAATAAAATTTTGAATTGGATTCTAAATTTTACAGGGAGCCAATGGAGGGAAGCTAAAACTGGAGAGACGTGGTCTCTCTTGTTGATTCCTGTCAGCACTCGCGCTGCTGCATTTTGGATCATCTGGAGGATCTTCAGAGAATCACTTGGACATCCAGCCAACAACACGTTACAGTAATCTAGTCTAGAAGATACGAACGCATGAATTAGTTTTTCGGCATCACTCTGCGAGAGGATGCTCCTGATCTTTGTGATATTACGGAGGTGGAAAAACGCAGTTTTACAAACCTGATTAATATGCTGTTTAAATGACAAATCCTGATCGAATATAACGCCAAGGTTTCGCACAGTTTTACTGGAGGCCATCGCAAGACCATCTAATCCCTTCCTGAGGTGTTTGGACCACAAACAACAACCTCTGTTTTATCAGAATTTAGTAGCAAAAGATTTCTGGACATCCAGTCCTTGATGTCCTTAATACACATCTGAACTTTGTCTGATGGTTCTGTTTCATCTGGCTTCATAGACAGATACAGCTGCGTATCATCAGCATAACAATGAAAATTAATGCCGTGGTTCCGGATAATACTTCCCAAGGGCTGCACGTATAAACTGAACAGGATTGGCCCTAGAACTGAACCCTGCGGGACACCATAGCAGACCCTCGTCTGTACGGAAGAAACCTCATGAACATGAACAAACTGGAATCTATCAGACAGATATGATTTAAACCAATCTAGAGCTGTCCCTTTAATCCCAACAACATACTCTAGCCTCCGCAGTAAAATGCTGTGATCTATAGTATCAAAAGCAGCGCTGAGGTCCAGCAGAACCAGTATGGACACTAACCCATTATCTGAGGCCATAAGAAGGTCATTCGAGACTCGAACCTGTGCTGCTTCTGTGCTATGATGCATTCTGAACCCTGACTGAAAAATTTCAAATAGATCATTTCTATACAAATGGTCACACAGCTGGCTTGCAACTACCCTTTCCAGAATTTTAGAGATAAATGGAAGGTTGGAAATCTGTCTATAGTTAGCTAAAATGTCTGGGTCAAGAGAGGGTTTTTTAAGTAATGGTTTGATTACTGCGACTTTAAAAGCCTGTGGTACATATCCTAAGACCAGGGACAAGTTGATCTGTTTCAGTATTGTCGGTCCAATCAGAGAGAAAACATTTTTGAGTAGTCGAGTTGGGATTGGGTCTAACAGACACGTGGATGATTTAGATCCATTGACGACTGAGGTCAGCTCAGAGAGGTCTACAGGAACAAAACAGTCTAGAGTCAGGTCGGAGCATAAGGGGGTCGCCGAGGTTGAAGAAATTCCCACAGCCACTGCCGGGAGGGCCTGGCCGATTTCCTCTCTAATTCTGACAATTTTAATGCTAAAGAAGCTCATAAAGTCTTCACTACTGAGAGCTGCAGGGATGCACGGCTCAACAGAGTTGTGGCTCTTTGTCAGCCTGGCTACAGTGCTGAACAGAAAACGTGGGTTATTTTTATTATCCTCTATTAACACTGAATAATAGGCTGTTCTAGCTTTGCGAAGCGCTTTTTTATACACTATTAGACTATCTTTCCATGCATAATAAATATCTACAGACCTACTAGAGTACCACTTTCTTTCCATTTTACGCACTTTCTGTTTTAACATACGAATATGTGAGTTAAACCAGGGAGTTAAGCTCCTATGGTTAGAGACCCTCTTTCTCAAAGGAGCAACAACATCTAAAGCTGTATGCAACACATCTGCAGTGCTACCAACAAGGAAATCAACGTCTGCAGAGGTAGAACCGAGGTCACAGCCCTCAACTGCTTCACTATGTTCCTCTGTAAGAAGATGAAGAGCAACGGCCTCCCTAAATTTAGTGATAGCTTTATCGGATAGACACCTGCTAAAGTAATTCCTCCTATTATGCGTAACATTGACAATGTTGAATTCAAACGTTATTAAATAGTGGTCGGATAGGAGGGAGTTTACATGTGACACTAACAGATTATCAAGTTCTACACCGTAGACGAGGACCAGATCAAGAGTATGATTAAGACAATGCGTCGGTTCGTTAACTTTTTGTAAAATCCCCATCGATTCTAGAAGAGAATCAAAAGCCAACTTAAGACTGTCGTTGTCAACATCCATATGAATGTTAAAGTCGCCCACTATGATGACTTTATCTGTACTGATCAATAAACAAGATAAGAAATCTGAGAACTCAGACAGAAACTCCAGATAAGTTCCAGCAGGAGGCCGGTAAACTACCACCAACAAAACTGGCTTCTCTGATTTCCAGCTCGGCAGTTTTAAACTGAGCGTGAGGCTTTCAAACGTATTATAATCACATTTAGGTTTGGATTTTATTGTAAGACTGGAGTCGTAGATCGCCGCTACTCCTCCACCTCGACCTGTGATTCGAGGAATATGATAATTAAAGTAACTGGACGGCGTCGATTCATTTAAACTAACAAACTCTTCCTCTTGGAGCCACGTTTCTGTTAGGCAGAAAATGTCACTCCGGGTCTCAGTAATTAGATCGTTTACTAATAGAGACTTGGAGCTTACAGATCGTATATTTAGTAATCCGCATCTAATTGTTTGGTCTTTAGTTCGCACTAAATGCGTATTTGTTTTTATTTTTACGAGGTTATTTTGGTTAACGCCTCTATTACGTCGCGCTTGGTGAACATTTGGAGGACGGGGAATCGATACTAAATCTATTTTACTTGGCACCTCGTTAGAATCTCCAATTACATCATTTACTTCTACCTTTTTATTGGCAGGCGATAGTCCTCGAGAAGCAGCAGAGAAGCGTGTAAGACTGCAGCTCTGCACCCCGGCCTGGACCCTGGATTGTCAGGGGGAGGAGCTAATAATATCAGCCAGATTTCTAGAGATAAGAGCTGCACCATCCCGGGTGGGATGAATGCCGTCTCTTCTAAGCAGACCAGGCTTTCCCCAAAACGTCTTCCAATTGTCAATAAAGGCCACGTCGTTTTCTGAACACCACCGAGACAACCAGCGACGGAGCGACAACATGCGGCTAAACATGTCATCACCGGTCAGATTGGGGAGGGGACCAGAGAAAACTACGGAGTCCGACATGGTTTTGGCGTAGTTACACACCGAGACAATATTGATTTTAGTGAGTTTATGATTATTAAATGTCGTCCTTTCTATCTACCGCGCGAATACTCGGTCATACTACTCACTGCTGTTTACACCCCCCCAGCCCCTCCACCAACACCAGGAGAGAGGCGCTGACCCAGCTGTACCAGCGGATCAGCGAGCAGCAGACAGCCCACCCTGAGGCTTTCCTCATCCTGGCGGGGGACTTCAACCACGCAGACCCAAGGACCATCTTTTCAAATCTTCACCACCACATCAAGTTCCCCACGCGAGGAGTATATATATACATGCACACATATATATGTATATATACATGCACACATATATATGTATATATACATGCACATATATATGTATATATACATGCACATATATATGTATATATACATACACACATATATATGTATATATATATACACACATATATATGTATATATATATACACACATATATATGTATATATATATACACACATATATATGTATATATATATACACATATATATGTATACACACATATACACATATATATGTATACACACATATACACATATATATGTATACACACATATACACATATATATGTATACACACATATACACATATATATGTATACACACATATACACATATATATGTATACACACATATACACA
>CM026209.1:25574671-25682164 GCA_014839995.1 Xenentodon cancila | reverse complement strand
ATATACACATATACATACATACACATATATATATATACACATATACATACATACATATATACATACATACACATATATATATATACACATATACATACATACATATATATATATATATATATATATATATATATATATATATATATATATATATATATATATACACATACATACATACATACATATACACATATACGTATATTTAGAGTCTGCTGCCCCCTTTTGGTTCGAAAATGTCCTGACTGAGTCATACGTGAACAATCCAAGGCACTCTGGAAGGGGGATGCTGACAGCAGAACATGGATAAAGCTCTCAGCCTTTGTTCACTTCACGTCTTTGTTCCTGCAGATCTTCATCTCAGTAGATAGCAGCAGCGTAACTTTCATCTGCAGGTCTCTCCTCACATGATCTGCTGGCAGGAGTTTTAACAGTTCTGAATGGAAGCATCGTAAGCACTACGGCGGTGGTTAGTGTTGCCCTCGAACTTTATTTTTTTTAGTTCGATAATTATTGGAATGGAGAAAACGTTTACATACATTCATACATACATGTGTCTCTTTGTAAAAATACTCGTAGACATGTTAAAATTTAAATCCCAGGCTTTGTGTGCGTGTGTGCGCGCGCAGGCGATTTTTCCAGTCACCCTAGCAACAACAAACGCCGCCACTCGGAATCCCTAACCAATCACGTTGTACGTTGATTCTGACGTCACATCCCGTCAGCGGTCCGGGTTGGGTTAGTCCGCCATCTTGGCAAAGGCTAGGTTCCTGCTAGCAGAGGAGCAGTGGACCGAACCGAACCGAACCACCGCCGAGAGCAACGAACCGGGACTGCCTCACCAGGCCGACCCGAACCACGGCCTGGCAGGCGGACTCGGACCAGCTCCTGGACGAAAACACGGCCATCCGGGGCTGCCGGACTCTCCGGCTAACTTAGCCCGCAAAGAGGAACTGTTGCTCCTGTTGCGTTTGGATCCATGTTGCTCGAAAACCGCCGGAACAGAAGCCGAACCGGGCTCCATACGTGCCCGACGCTGTAGCCAGAACCGGGCTCGGTGATGCCGGGAGGTTTGACGCGCAGGTAAAGCCCAGAGAAGTGAGAACAACCGACTGAAAAACGCAGGCGTTTCGGGACAACAGACGACTTCATGACCGGACCTTCGTCACTCTGAGCCGGCAACATGTCCACCAGGACCCCGCTGCCCACGGTCAACGAGCGGGACACCGAGCAGGTGAGCGATTACCTGGGCGTCTGTTTCCAGTGGGACCGTGATACCTGGGAGACTTGCATCCACCAGTTAATGTCCAAACCTGTCCTCCATCTAATTGAAAAACCAGACCGGCTCACCTGCAGGTTCTGGTCCTGGACTGCCTTTCAGTCTCAAGTGTCACCACGTGATTCTATTGACCATCATTCATATTAAAAAAAACATCTTAGAAAGACTCCAGGTGATTCCATGAATAATTCCAGGTCGATTCTCACTTGAAAGGCTTCTCAGATTAGGTTTGGAGGACTCCAGGTTGTGGGTCAGCTCTGTCCTGGCAGAGGGAGGTTCTGAACAGCCGCTCTGAATCACGTGACATTACGTCTGGCCTTTCAGACTCGGGTCCAGGTGGACAGTTGAAAGTGCTACTAAGAATCCAAACAGCAAGTTCAGATGGTTCTGGTACTGCATGTGCTTCAAAGCTGGTTTTAGGATGTGGTCTTTTCTGAGGTTCCATGCAGGTGTCTGTAGGACAACCTCTGGTTGTATTTTTTTTATAATCCAGCCTGGAACTCCGGAAAAGTGCAGTTCCTGTCCTGACCGCTATGAGACACTCCCACAGCGAGTCTATCTCCGTAGACTTCCGTATCAAAATGTAAAACTTTGCAGGAGAAATACATTTTATAGCTGGTGTTAAATTCTTGTTAATTGTTTGTGTTTATCTGTAATTACGCCATCAAAGCTCGTGGCGAGTGTGTTCTTTCCACTGCTCTCACATACGAGGTGGCTGTGGTGGTTTCCGGTTCTAGTAGTACCACTTTTGATGGGGAGGAATTGGGCGTCAGTGAGGAATAAGGACGGTCGTGGGGTCCAGGGAGCTCCAGCTGTCTCGTGTCTGGTGGAACGCTGAGCTTACATTACCGACGGTTTCGTTTATTAGCCTGATGTGTATCGTTGATCTCTAATTTTGAGGGAATAAACCAGAAGGAGTCGTTCTTAGAAGAAAAGCCTTCTGAAGCTGGTTCTCTAGAGATTTTTCATTCTAGCAAAAGAAAACCAGACCACAGCCGTTCATCCAAACCCTGACCACCAAGGCAGTGTGCGATGGTCGGCTTCCTACCACACGGTGGAGTGATCCTGTGAACAGTCTGGATACAACAGACACGCCAAACTTCATGTTTGTGCTTTATTGTCTTCTTAGCAAGTTTTGAAAAGTTTGGAGTCACCAAGGAACCTGGAAAGTCTGAAGGAAGAAGCTCAGATGATGTCATAGATGTTGGACTGACTCTGTCTGTTTCCCAGCATGCCTTAGGGGCAGATGGCCGTGGTGAGGCGGCATCTCGCTCCGTTCGCTCCACACGCTGTAAAAACTCTGCGACAGCCGGCGGGGATGACTTACCGCATGTGGGGAACTATCGGCTGCTGAAAACAATCGGGAAGGGAAACTTCGCCAAAGTGAAGCTGGCCCGACACGTCCGGACAAGTCGAGAGGTGAGACGCAGGCAGAGGGGCTGCTGGGAAATTTCACCGACTCCCCCACGTGTACTGAGAATCAGATTGTGTGTCTCTGACAGGTGGCAATCAAGATCATTGATAAGACCCAGCTGAACCCCACCAGCCTGCAGAAGGTGAGGTGATGTGAAAGGTCCCGGGACAAAACCAGAACCAGTACTGGGTTTGTGCATCAGAGTAACTTCCTGCTGTGTTTCCATCTCTCAGCTGTTTAGAGAGGTCCGGATCATGAAGATCCTAAATCACCCCAACATCGGTGAGTGGAGACACCATCTGACCCGGATCACTCGGTCGCGTGAACCACTTCAACCAGTTTCACTTGGAACATTAGTCCGGCTCCTGCTGAGCTCTTATGTGTGGAACTGTTAGGTTCCTGAAGATCTAGAACCATTCTGCCACGGCGCTTTATGAAAGAAAACATCATCCCAGCGTTGGTAGCCTCCGAGGTCATGTCCTCCACTGATATGTCGCTTCACACAATAAACGCGTGCAGCTGTACTCCTGTTAACACATAAAGCAGCTAATTAAACAAATCGTACAAAGATGGGAATACGCCTTCCATGAAAAACCATCGCCATAGCGACCAGCTGCTACCAGCACTAGTCTTTTAGCAGGTTAAAGGTCAGATTACAGATTGTAATGATGCGGCGATGACCACTCTGACACAAAAACTCACTGAGCTACAACAAACAACTTCACTTTCTGGAACTCTGAATTCAGTCTCATCTTTGGTGTTTTACCATCAGAAATCCGATTCCAGTGGAAAACTCAATAAGATTATTTTGAGGCCTAGAGTTCAGGTTTGCTGGAAAAAGTAGCTCGGGAGAGGGAAGTCTGGACTTCCCTGCTAAGGCTACTGCCCCCGTGACCTGTCCCTGGATGAGTAGAAGAAAGTGGACAGACGGAGTCGTTGATCTTTCAGATTGCTTCTGGTGGTAGAACCTTGAAAGAAAATATACTGGGTTGGTTTGTTGAACATACAGACGTACAGTCTCTTCCTCATTCTGATCGGATCATCCTGCGGTCATGTGGATATTTGGACTGGTCATTGACTCTTTGGGCTGTGTAGATTCCTCAGAGCTGTCAATCATCCACATCCATCACGGTTCCTGAGAAACGTCCTCGTACAAGCACCTGCAACTGAGCGGCTGCTCCACACGGAGGCGCTAGAACATCCTGAAGACGTCACTGATACAAACAAACCCAGAACTGTTCTGTTTGAAAGGAATTCATACATTTAGTGACTTTTATATTAAATCAAAGCAGTTTTATGGTTGTAAAAACCTCAATGACACAGGTACGACTAAATGTAGCAAAGGTCTATCTAAATGTTCCTCTTCAAAAACATCTACAAAACTGTTCCACAGCAGGAACATCAGTCTTGGTCCAGTAAACACTTAGATGTTCTAGGATGATTTGTTTAGGTTCAAGCTCCATGAATCCAGACAGATAGGAGCTCTAAAAGTGGAGCATTTAGTCAGATTTCTGCTGTTCATCTTCATTTTCTCTGTCCCAGTATTTATTCCTGATTTTCCATTTCTGCTGAAATTTCAAATGTTAGTTTTATGTTGCTACCAGATTTTTTATTAAAATACACCTGCATCCACCCATCTGAGTTCAGGTGAGGGCAGCGGTCTAAGCAGAGGCGTTTGGACTTCTGTCTCACTACCCACCCCCATACAAATAAAAACACGCCGCCTTTAACAGGGTTTTTTCTTTATTTATGAGGTACTGCATGTCAGTGAACCTTCTTGGTGGATTTGTTTTGTGGAGTGTTATAGTATTTCAAGGTTTTGTTCATGAATGATGGAAGCCGGAGATCTACAGGTTGACCGGCGTCTGCACTTATGTGGACTTTACTGGTGGATCTACATTCCTGTCCTCACCGATGGAACTCTGGGTATTGACCAGATGCAGGGTGGCTGGACTCTCCCTTAGAGACAGGAGATCTTCAGTAATGGACGAGATATGTGGCGTGGAGTTAATGCTCCTCTATTTGAGGTGGTTCTGGTTGGGATTCTTCCTTGGGAGGTGTTTCAGGGATGTCCAACCAGGCCCCAAGGCAGGCCCAGTCTATGATGGAAGTATTACATTTCTCAGCTGGCTTGGGAGGGCCTCAGTATTCCTCTGAAGGAGCTGGAGGAGGCCTCGCCACTTACACGGCTGCCCCTAGGCCTGAACTCAGACAAGTGGCAGTGGATGGATGAATGGATCAGAAGATCTGACTACCAGACCCGGTCTAGGGCCATGCAGCGTGCATGCAGGCTGCAGGATGCAGCTGCAGTGAGTCTGTGGCACGTCTGTTCCAAACGGGGCTGCAGCTTTCTCACCGCCTCTGAGTCACTACACCTTCTCATGCTTCATGTTCACTTTATTTGGATGTTGTTTCAACGCCGCAGTTGTGGCTTTTTGTTGCTTGAAAAGTTGCCCTTGTTAGCTGCTGCTGTTTGCCTTGGGAGATCCTATGAACAGAGGAACCTCAGCATCAAATCAGTGCTCCACAGCTGCAGAATGACTGCTCTAAAGGTTCTCAGATCCCAGACGGAAGTGTCTCACCTGTGTGTCTCACCTGTGTGCAGTGAAGCTGTTTGAGGTGATAGAGACAGAGAAGACCCTGTACCTGGTGATGGAGTATGCCAGCGGAGGTCAGTCGCCCGTATACACACACTCACACACACTGTCAAACATGTGATGCCACGTGAGCCTTGTCCCTGTGTGCAGGTGAAGTGTTCGACTACCTCGTAGCTCATGGGAGGATGAAGGAGAAGGAGGCCAGGGCTAAATTTAGACAGGTAACATTTGATCATCTTGCTGTCAGCATGGTAACGGTGAGCTCGGCCTGCATCCCATAATAGCGATGTTTGTGTGTGTCCACAGATCATCTCTGCTGTGCAGTACTGCCACCAGAAGCACATTGTTCACCGTGACCTGAAGGTAAATCAGATTTCCCAGCTGACCTGAACACACCAGGAACATTTTATTTGGAGACCCAGACCATGACACAGCCTTGTTTCTGAAAAACTGAAGGATTAAAAAGCAAAACAACCAGTCAGAGCAGGTTTGAAGCTCATGATGAAGAATTAAGGTTTCACACGAAAAAAGTCAGACGTGTGACTTCAGTGAATTTGCCATCTGGGCTGTGAACAAAGACCTGCCTATCCAGAGCAGAATTAATTTTTATTTTAAAGGTAACATGGCATGTGGTGCTTTAAATTAAACAGCTTCTCCTCCGGCAGGCGGAAAACCTCCTCCTGGATGCCGACATGAACATTAAAATAGCAGACTTTGGCTTCAGTAATGAGTTTACTGTTGGTGGAAAACTGGACACTTTCTGTGGCTCTCCTCCGTACGCCGCCCCTGAGCTCTTCCAGGTAAACGTGGTGAGGTGATGTCACAACTGCCGGATTACGGTCTGTCATCCTGTGAGAGCCTGTGGACACTGACGTGTGTGTGTTCAGGGTAAGAAGTACGACGGTCCAGAGGTGGATGTGTGGAGTCTGGGGGTGATCCTCTACACGCTGGTCAGCGGCTCGCTGCCGTTTGATGGACAGAACCTGAAGGTGGGTCTCTTTATAAACAGACAGGAGCAGATGATGTCAGGACAGGTGAAGCCACCTACAAACCAACTAACCCTAACCTGTCAGTGACGCCAGAGTCTGTTTCTGTCTGCAGGAGCTCAGAGAGCGTGTCCTTCGAGGGAAATATCGCATCCCCTTCTACATGTCCACTGACTGTGAAAACCTGCTGAAACGCTTTCTGGTGCTGAACCCGGTCAAGAGAGGGACTCTGGAGGTAACATGTCCCTGCAGGTCGTCAGTACGTCATCAGTGTGTCAGCATGGCTTCGTGTCACGTGTTCATCATGTCACCAGCGTGTTGATACCGTGTCTGAAGTTATGACGTGTTGATGCCATCAACGTGTCTCCTGAAGTCAGAGGTTTGGTTATCACCTCGGCTGCCAGATGCCCCCCCGCGACGCCCCGGTGGAGCATCCAAGCATGCTGCTATGTCGATACATTCTTGTTCCTTGCATGTTTTCTAGGAGCTTGAATGCACCGTGCTGGAATGTTCCTCTAGCATTTTCTGAATGGCCTTATAGGTTCCTGGAATGTAGCCTGAATGTTCCTGGAGCAGTTCCTGAGCATTCCTGAAATGTTCTAGAATGTTGTCGTAATGTTCCAGAAAGGTTCCTGGAGAGTTGTCGTAATGTTCATCGAATGTTGTCAAAATGTCTCTGGACCATTGGCTGAATGTTGCTGGAATGTTCCTGGACCATTAATGTTGCTGGAATGTTCTTCGGCATTCCTGAAATGTAAATGAAAAAGCATTTTGGCAAGAATATGGCCCGAACTGTTCCTGGAATGTTCTTGGAATGCTGCTGGAATCTTCCTAGAATGTTGTCTGAATATTTCAGAAAGGTTCTAAGAACATTGCTGAAATGTTCCTGGAACATCACCGGATTGCTTCTAAAAGTGTTTTATGTGTATCCTCTTCAGCAAATCATGAGGGACCGCTGGATCAGTGGTGGCTCTGACGACGAGCAGCTGAAACCCTACGTGGAGCCGGAGCTGGACATCCACGACCAGACCAGGATTGGTACAACCCCGCACACACACACACACACACACACACACACACACACACACACACACACACAGCCTGACTGAGTGTATTGATGAGTGTACTGGGGATGTTCCTGCTCAGACCTGATGGTGGGAATGGGTTACTCCAGAGATGAGATCAATGATTCGCTCTCCAAGATGAAGTACGATGACATCACAGCCACATACCTGCTGCTAGGACGAAAGGCTGCTGAGGTGAGGGGTTACCATGGTAACTGCGGATGGGGCCACCGTGTTCCTCTGACAGAGCTAACGTGTGTGTCTGTTGTCCAGGCGGAGACCGGCGACGCCTCCTCTCTGCTCAGACCTCGTCCGTCCAGCAGCAGCCAGTCTCCTGCTCACCTCCTCACCCAACGCACCTCCTCTAAACAGAGGAGGTACAGTGACCAAGGTACACACCTGAACCAGGACCAGCACTGTTGAGGATCACAGCTGACAGGCTAACCCCACCTCTCCTCCACAGTGTGTCCCGCCTCCTCCACTGCTCCTCCCCCGAGGAGGAGTCAGGCTGCAGCAGAGGGAGAGCCCAAACAGGAAGGGGGAGGTCAGAACAGGAAGTCCAGCCCAGTGGAGACCAGCAGCCCGTTGCTCGCAAACGCCAACAACCCCAATGTAAGCGACATCCCTGAGCGCAGAAAGACATCAGCCACACCTGCTGTAAGTACCCATCAGGGTGATCGGTGAGGCGGTGGGGCATCCAGCAACCAATCAGAGTCTTTGGCTTTGTTGCAGGCATCGTCGTCCAGCATGACGAGGAGGAACACGTACGTCTGCAGCGATAGGAGTTCCACAGACCGGACGTCTGCGGTCCACAACGGCAAAGAGAACAGGTGAGAGGCCACCTGCACATACTGCACTGTAACAGGACTGTACGAGGTCTCTAATACCTGGGTCCCTGGGTCACAGAGGTCCTGGTCCGGCAGCACAGCAACTTAAGTGTGTGCGTGTGCTTGCAGTGATTCATGAAACTTTATACTAAACCAGAAGTATTTGCAACAATTCCACGGTCCACGGCAGCGCGTGTTATTACTGCGTGAGCAGAAGGCTGTCTTGAGTGCACCTTGGTACGGGGGAGTGGACCCCGGCGCACCGGCGGCTCACTGGGAAACGAGTGAAACAATACTGCTATCCCACCAGACTCCACGAAGACCTGAAAAAGTGTCTTACGCTGTTTCCAGAGCGTCTGAAAACTCAGTACTTATTGTGCCCGTCATCAGTGCAGCCCTTGGGTGTGCTGAGGAGCGCTGTGGAGAAACTCCACAGTTCCTCCAACGTGGAGCAGCTGAAGGAGCAGGGAGCCACGATGGATCATTTCAGGATCTTCCCAGGAGGAAGTCTGCCGGTAGCAGTAGCCTGGAGCACCGGAGGCAGCAGTTTGAGGGGCGGGGTCCCAGCGGAGCTCCACTAGTCCTTGTTTCTGCTCTGACGGCGTTCGTTGTGGACGTCAGTTCAGTAAAAATACAGGAAGTGAGGATGATTGAACAGAATAAAGTAGCATTAGTTGGCATCCGTTTTTTATTTAATCTTTATTTTACCCATGAGATTCCCATGAGATAAAATCTCTTTTTGGAGGGAGACAGCAGGAACTAATTTCCAAAATGGTCCTGTGCTGGAAGACAAGGAAGCGGCTTCGAAAGCTTGTCTTGTGGGTGACATCACAAGGGGGTGTGTTCAGCTCTTCTGTGCAGTTCTGGCCCTCAAGGCCACTGTCCTGCATGTTTCGATGTTTCCCTGGTCTATTCTTTGGGGCCCCCTGGTGGCCGCGGGGCTCTGTCACTGTGAAGTCTGCGTTTAATAGCTAACAGCTCTGATCCAGAGTGGAGAGAAGTAACAGCTCTGATGTTACTACATCCCAAAACCTCTGCATGTAACTGACCCGTCTACTGCTGTGTCCCATGATGCTCCTCTGACCATCAACGGTGCTGCTGTGGAGAGGGTGAGCAGCACCAAGTTCCTGGGTGTCCACATCTCAGAGGACCTCTCCTGGACTGTTAACACCGCATCACTCGCCAAGAAGACACAGCAGCGTCTCTACTTCCTCTGCAAACTGAGAAGAGCCAGAGCCCCGGCCCCCATCAGGTACACCTTCTACAGAGGCACCATCGAGAGCATCCTGACCAGCTGCATCACCGTGTGGTACGGATCTGCACCACAACCTGCCGCAAATCTCTCCAACGCATCGTGAGAGCAGCTGAGAAGATCGTTGGTGTCTCTCTCCCCTCACTTCAGGACATTTACAGACCCGTCTGACTCCAAAGCCCTCAGCATTGTGAGAGACCCCACCCACCCGTCACACAGCCTCTTCAGTCTGCTGCCATCAGGGAGGAGGCTGCGGACCCTCCGAGCCAGAACCAGCCGACTGAAGGACAGCTTCGTCCACCAGGCCGTCAGGACACTTAACACTCTCCCTGCTCTTCCACCGTTTCCCGCCTTGCCCCCCCCTCACTCACTCTGATCTCAGTATCTGTATTTTGGCAGAACTGGACCGCTTGCTTTGCACCATGTCACCTTAAACAAACCGAAAAACTGTTGTTGTCATGTCACAACTTGTTTCTTGTCTCTTTTTAATTTGCACTTTGTGTTTAAAATGTATTTATTGTGTAGCACCGAGGGTTTGAGGGTAATGTAATTTCGATTCTCTGTATGTGTCTCACATGTGGGAGAATTGACAATAAACTTGACTCTGACTCTGACTCTGAATGCACCGCAACAGCATGGAAGACGCTGCCTCCATGAACTTGAACCAGCAGCTTTATAGTCAACAGTTACTAGAACACATTCCGCTCTAACATTTCTGTCTCAAAAAGACGCCAAGAAGCCACAGAGCTTTCACCCGCCCCTGAACTCTCTCTTGCCCCTCCTCTCAGTTCAGAGACCACGCCCACTCAACGCTCTGCAGGCGGAGCCTCCACCCACAGCGTCACCAGCGGAGCCACACCTCCAGACCGGCTGCGGTTTCCTCGCGGGACGGCGAGTCGCAGCACGTTCCACGGCGGGCAGCTACGAGAGAGACGGACCGCCACCTACAATGGCCCTCCCGCCTCCCCCAGCCTGTCACATGATGCCACGCCTCTGGCCCAATCCCGGACCAGAGGCTCCACCAACCTGTTCTCCAAACTCACCTCCAAGCTCACTCGCAGGTATGCAGCAGGGCATTGTGGGGGATGTAGGTCCTCTATTAGCTGATGACTGGCAGCAGGTAGACGGGTGAGACGCCTTGTCAGCTGTCTTCCTCGCTCCTTTCTTCACGTTTGCTGTCACCTTGTTTCCTCCCTTGCCTGTCATTCCTTGTCTCTTTCCTTCTTTTCGTCCATGCCCCTCTTCCCCCTCTTCCCTCGATTGTTGCATCCTCATCTCTCCTCGTCTCTTTATTCTTTTTTCCTATTTCTTATTCTGTTCCCTTCCTTGTTTACTATCGTTCCTCCTTGCCTTCTCATCTTCTGTTACCTTGCCCTCATTTCTTTCTCTACGCTTATTTCTGTTCATTCTTCTGCACTTCCTTATTTATTTGTCTCTTTTTGGTTCCTTGTTTCTTTATTTTTCTCTCCCTTTTTCTTCTACTGTCTTTACTTATTTCCTTCCTCCTGTCTTTGTACCTTCCCTCCCTTTTCTCTGCTCCCATGTTTCCTTCCTTTCTTGTGTCCTTGCTATCAGAGGGCCGTCGGACTTGGAGAGGAACGGCCGACCTGACGGCTCCAGGTGAGTTAGGCAGGTGTGAAGCTGCGGACTGGGTCAGGTGTGGGTGACTGACCAGTCAGAGGGCAGAGACTCTGACTCGTCCTCTGATTGGACAGATGGACATACCTGCATCTCACTATTGTCTATTGTCTTCTCTGCCTGCAGCCGTAACGTGGCGACTGAGCAGAGGGGGGAGCCTGCGTCTCCCCATGCTCCTCACCTGAAGGAGGCGAAGCCGCGCTCACTGCGGTTCACCTGGAGCATGAAGACCACATCGTCCATGGAGCCTCTGGACATGATGAGGGAGATCAGGAAGGTCCTGGACGCGAACAACTGCGACTACGAGCAGCGCGAGCACTTCCTGCTGCTCTGTGTCCATGGCGACGGGCACGCTGACAGCCTCGTCCAATGGGAGATGGAGGTGTGCAAGCTGCCACGCCTCTCCCTTAACGGAGTCCGCTTTAAACGGATTTCAGGGACCTCCATCGCCTTCAAGAACATCGCTTCCAAAATCGCTAACGAGCTCAAACTGTAGACCCAGAGGTACGGCAGGGACAGGTGGATGCGACAGGTGCACCTCGGTTGTTATTGATCTGACTGGCTGCAGCTGCTGGGTGTTTTCAGCCGATGACTTTTCTGATTGGAAACTCGTCTGCTTTCATTGATAATTGATGATGTGGCCTGCTCATCCCTCTGTCTGTGGGGTTTCTCCTCCAGCTCAGCAGGGGCGGCCGCACATCGCACCTGACATGATGGACTTTGATGCAAAGGATCATGGGACTCTAAGTCCGGACTGTTAGTTTTATTTTCAGGACGTCTGCAGACAAGGATCTGCGGCTGTCTTTGGCCCTGGAGCCTGGTGGAGAGTTGGTGTGAGTCTGTGTTTGTGAATGTAAATAGTTTCTCACCTGGTTTTCATGTAGGTTTTGTACATGTGAGCAGCCAGCCGGCGCTCAGGCTCGCCTGTGGCTCATTAAACACCTGAACGCAGCACCTCAGCACTTCTCTGCTCTTTTTCTTGTTCATCACAACACGAATTCCTCAGGTACATTTCATTTGAAACTGACATTTTTAAACGTGTCTTACTAAACCAAACTCCTATTCTGACACAAATAAGAAATGTGAGTGTTCCCTCCCTCCTGCAGGAGTTTCTATGAAACAATCAAATGAGTGTTTTCTGTTCATACCTACAAGAAAGATCCACAGTCACACGTAAAGGTTTTAATCCCACTAGAAATCATGTGTTGACCCGACAAACACCCCACATGGCCATTATTTGGTTTACAGCATTAAAGCATGAGCATGTGGGCATCAGAAGTACCGCTGTGCTTCAAGCACAGATCCACCATCGGTTCCACTGGTCCTGGTTTCGGTTTCGCTAGTCTTTGTTTCGGCTGCGCTGGTCTTGGTTTTGGTTTTGGTTTTGGCTCCGCTAGTCTTGGTTTCGATTCCGCTGCTTTTGGTTTCTCTTCTGGTTCGGCTGGTCTTGGTTTCAGTTCTGCTACTCCTGGTTTGGGTACCACTGGTCCTCGTTTCAGGTCTGCCGATCCTGGTTTGGGTTCCGCCGGTCCTGGGTTGGGTTCTGCCGGTCCTGGTTTTGGCTCCGCTAGTCTTGGTTTGTGTTCCGCCGGTCCTGGTTTCGGCTCCGCTAGTCTTGGTTTGTGTTCCGCCGGTCCTGGTTTCGGTTCCGCCGGTCCTGGTTTAGATTCCCCCGGTCCTGGTTTGGGTTCTGCCGGTCCTGGTTTCGGCTCCGCCAGTCCTGGTTTGTGTTCCGACGGTCCTGGTTTTGGTTCTGCTAGTCCTGGTTTGTGTTCCGATGGTCCTGGTTTCGGCTGTCAAGTCAACGGGGAAATCCTGAAATAGACATCATTACGGATGAGGAAGTGATCACGGCCAGTCATTGGCTGAGCCCACTGTCAGTCAATCATGTTACAAACACATGTAAAGGTTGATTTAAACTCTCCTGATAAAACATCCAGAATCGTCATGGATGTGACATTATCGCTGAGACCAAAACAGACTGTAAATAGGTTTATTTCTGGACTTGTAAGATGGACTCGCTTTTGGAGCCTCTAGTGGACAGTCCAGGAACTGCAACCGATCTTGATTCTGCCTGAGACTCAGTCTGGGAGTTGGATGGTTGAATGCTTGTCAGAAAGTTGGTGTTTAGTTCACTTTAGGGTTCGTGTCAGAGCTGGAGGTTGGATGGAACTTCTCTCTTGAAGCATCAGTTTCAGTTTATTTGTACGGGACGGACGTGGACTCGCGGGCAGTCCGCGTCCGTCCCTGACGCCTGGCGTCCTTGCCCGTGCATGCATCTTCAGACCTCCATGAAGACGTGGCGCTGGGACAGACCTCCACACATGCCAGCAGATGAAACGGTAGCAGTGCAAGAAGAGGCCACCAGTGTGACTGCTGTACAAATCAGTAGAAGAAGACAATAAAACCACATCGAGGACTGGACGTCCAGAAATGTTTTACTCCTAAATTCTGATAAAACAGAGGTTGTTGTTTGTGGTCCCAAACACCTCAGGAAGGGATTAGATGGTCTTGCGATGGCCTCCAGTAAAACTGTGAGAAACCTTGGTGTTATATTCGATCAGGATTTGTCATTTAAACAGCAAATTAATCAGGTTTGTAAAACTGTGTTTCTCCACCTCCGTAATATCGCAAAGATCAGGAGCATCCTCTCCCAGAGTGATGCTGGAAAACTAATTCATGCGTTCGTATCTTCTAGACTAGATTACTGTAACGTGTTGTTGGCTGGATGTCCAAGTAATTCTCTGAAGATCCTCCAGATGATCCAAAATGCAGCAGGACCCTAGTAGTCAATCGAGGAACCACAAGTCTGGATCTGGACCCTGGTGGTCAGTCGAGGAACTGCAGGTTTTCTTCACACCGACTTCAACCCAGTAGTCGGATCGTTGGCGCTCGGCTGAATCAGGTAGTGATCACGTTATTCTAACAGGTGACGGATATGACATGCTGGAGGGGCGGGGCCCCGGCTGGTGAAGTTTAATGATGATTTGGTGAAGATGTGGATCGAGGTGAGCAGGGATGGTAACTGTCCATGACCCGAACCAGTGACTGTCCGTCACTGGTTCGGGTCATGTTCTGGTGCTTACAGACTATTTGTACTTTAATGGAGACAACAGAAATAATATTGACTTCTACTTCATCAATCAAGTATTTTGTGGACTAGACAGAACTGACGTAAAAAAGCGGCCGTCTGTCACACACGTGCGGACAGGTGCGGACAGGTGCGGAACACGTGCGGACACGTCAGGACAGGTGCGGACAGGTGCGGACAGGTGCGGACACGTCAGGACAGGTGCGGACAGGTGCGGAACACGTGCGGAACACGTCAGGACAGGTGCGGAACACGTCAGGACAGGTGCGGAACACGTCAGGACAGGTGGGGAACACGTGCGGACACGTCAGGACAGGTGCGGAACACGTGCGGACACGTCAGGACAGGTGCGGAACACGTGCGGACACGTCAGGACAGGTGCGGAACACGTCAGGACAGGTGCGGAACACGTCAGGACAGGTGCGGACACGTCAGGACAGGTGCGGACACGTCAGGACAGGTGCGGACAGGTGCGGAACACGTGCGGACACGTCAGGACAGGTGCGGAACACGTCAGGACAGGTGCGGACACGTCAGGACAGGTGCGGACACGTCAGGACAGGTGCGGACACGTCAGGACAGGTGCGGAACACGTCAGGACAGGTGCGGACACGTCAGGACAGGTGCGGAACACGTGCGGACACGTCAGGACAGGTGCGGAACACGTGCGGACACGTCAGGACAGGTGCGGACAGGTGCGGAACACGTGCGGACACGTCAGGACAGGTGCGGACACGTCAGGACAGGTGCGGACAGGTGCGGAACACGTGCGGACACGTCAGTACAGGTGCGGACACGTCAGGACAGGTGCGGAACACGTGCGGAACACGTGCGGACACGTCAGGACAGGTGCGGACACGTCAGGACAGGTGCGGACACGTCAGGACAGGTGCGGAACACGTCAGGACAGGTGCGGAACACGTCAGGACAGCTGCGGAACACGTCAGGACAGGTGCGGAACACGTCAGGACAGCTGCGGACAGGTGTGGAACACGTGCGGACACGTCAGGACAGGTGCGGAACACGTGCGGAACACGTGCGGACACGTCAGGACAGGTGCGGAACACGTGCGGACACGTCAGGACAGGTGCTTCATGCAGGACCACTTTTGCCGCGCTGCCGGGTTCGTCAGGCCTGTGTTTGGTAAAACTCCAGTGACGGGAGTTCCTAAAGTTACATTTTGACAAGAAAAGAAAGGACGGATTTGTGTATTTGAAGGTAAACGTGTTTGTTGGGGGCTGAATGAACAAACATTGTTTTATGAAGAGCATATCTGACTTCACTTCTGTCCTTCTCAGGAAGTCACTTCAGTGCAGATGCTGGACACTTGGGCCCTGGTGCTGCAGGGAGCCTCCTCACAGCCACCCAGTGGAGGTGGTAGAAGGAAGGCGAAGCTGTCATCCATGGGGGAGAGAGCACCACCCGCAGGACACCTTAAAGGGCCTGGAGACTCCTTCCGTGGCCGTCGGCTCCACCCGAAGTGTGTGAAGGAACGTTATCGCAGCTGCTGCCTTCCAGCGGGGCTCCAGTAGACCACGGACTCCCTAAGACCACCGACTAACTGATCTATGTGCAATATCAATACTTCAATCAGGTCGATGTCCAAATGTGCAATGACGTCAATTAAAAGACAACAAAACTGCAGACTGTTTTTATGCTGTTTTATGTTTATCTTTTACTTATATAATCGTTTCCATTTTCTTTTTCTCTGCTGTAATGATGCAAATTTCCCCAATAAAGACTAATTAAGGAAATCTAATGCAATGTGAGAGAGAGAGAGATGGTGGCAGCAGCCTTTAGTTTGGGCCACAGAGACTTTATTAGGTATTTCAGGTGTTAAATGGGTCCAACAGGTGCAGACAGGAAATAGAAAACCTTCACATGTTGGAAGACTGAAGTCTAACTGAGCGGCTCTAAACGTCCCGCAGCTCCAGGACGACTCACTACAGTGGGGGAGGGGCAGGGAGGGCTGTGGAGGAGGGGGAGGTGTCGGCTACAATGACACAGTTCACTTCTGCTCCGGCATCAGGTCGTCGATGGCATCGCCGGCCTCCAGGCGCTTCTCCATGGCGATGAGCAGGTTGATTCCGTCCACCACCATCTGAACCAGCTCCACCTCTGAGAAGCCCAGACGGTCTGCGTTGGAGATATCGAAGACCCCGCCCACGGCTGCGGTGTCCACACCACCTGAGACACAGACAGGAAGTGATGAAGCGTGCACCTTCAGACCTGAACACCCGGGACCGAGTCCTGTCCCTGAACTTAGATCAGACTGTTTAGTAACTGGATGGTTTACTTTGGTATCTAGCACTTGGTAAGCTTGGAGCTCTTTTTGACCAGGACCGGGCTGCTTTTAGCTGCTTGGTTTTGTCAGCGTGAGGAACCTCATCTCAGCGTGATGAAGAACAGCTCGTCCATGTACGTCACTACTGCAGTTTCATGTCAGGAGGAACAGGAATCTGAACAGCCTCCTGCTGACCCAAAATGTTGAAGCCAGAATTCTCATGTGAATTAGCACAAGAGATCATCCATCCATCCTCCATCTGTCCCAGCTCAGGTCATCAGGGCAGCAGTCTAACCTGAGAGCCTCAAACCACCTTCTCTGGAGTCACCTCCTCCAAATCTTCCAGGAGGGCATTGAGGTGTTTCCAGACAAGCTGATAAATAGAATCTCCACTGTGTCCCAGGTCTGCCTCTGGGCCTCCTTGTGGTCGGATGTCCCTGAACATCCAGGGAGGTGTCCAGGAGACGTCCTAACCAGAGGAACTTCCTTAACTGGTTCCTCTGAATGTGGAGCAGCAGTGGCTGTACTCCAACTCTCTCCTGGATGACTGAACCGCTCCTCTGGTCTCTAAGAGAAACCCATCACATCTGCTTGTATCCTCTATCTAGTTACTACACACGATTCCACAGGTGAGGGTAGGAACATTGATCCACCTGTAAACGGACTCTACATATCTGCAGATGCTGGACTGATCCACCTGAAGATCATGGAGACTGAGAGCAATTCAGAATGACTCATGTAATCAAGTTAAAACCCGAGTCTCTCACCCAGGTGGGTCCTTCCCTGGAGCCAGGCCTCTGGGAGGGCCATGCCCCCGCCTGCAGGACGGGACGACTGAGATGGACGTGACATGGGATGGGTTGCTACCAAAGACGAGGCTCCCTTAAAGGTCTAGTTCCTTCTTGTCTTAATGAAGAGCTCTGGTACCTCAAGCTGTAGGTGCTGGTGCTTCCTAGAACCTCCAACAGCAGAATGGAACTTTCATTTATCAGCATGCCGGTTCTGGTTCTGGGAGAACCAGTTCCCATCCTCTCTGCCTTTAAGATTAGACTTTAAAAGTTTCTTTAATAGGTTAGGTTTTGTTTAGGGGCCCTGAATATCCATGCTGTACACGTAGACTGCAGGGGGACCTCCCATGATGCACTGGGCTCACTCCTCACTTTGATCTCGATCCTCTTCGTGTGTGTATTACTACTGTCATTAACTTGGTTTTGTCTTTTTTGTGTCATCCTGAGCTAATGTCTTTGATTCGTTCCTGTCCAGATTCCAACCTCCCTGAATCCGGTGCAGGTTCTCATGGCAGTTCTGGTGTTTACTGCTCTAAAAACGGTGTTGTTCCTCCCCGCTGTCGCCTCGAGCATTCTCAGGACAGAGGTTTGATTTTGAGTGGCACTGTAGGACATATTAGCGAGATTGTTCTTTTATGACTGTTCGTTTTATGTTCTTTTATCACATCCATCCATCCATCCATCCATCTCCATCTGCATATCCAGGTCCTGTGGGCAGAAGTCTAAGCAGGGATGCCCCGGGGCCTCCTCCCGGTGGGACATGCCTAGAACACATCTTTAGGGAGGCGTCCAGGAGACATCCTACACAGATGCCCAAGCCACCTCAGCTGACTCCTCTTGATGTGAAGGAGCAGCAGCTCCACCCCAAGCTCCTCCAGAATGACTCAGCTTCTCAACCTGTCTCTGAAGGAGCAACCAGACGCACTGCGGAGGAAACTCATTTCGGCCGTTTGTATCCGTGATCTTGTTTTTTCGGTCAATACCCAAAGTTCATGACCACAGGTGAGGGTGGGAGCGTAGATTGACCGGTAAATCGAGAGCTTCTCCTTGTGACTCAACTCCTTCTTCACCACGACGGTCCGGTACATCGACCACATGATTGCAGACGCTGCACCAATCCGTCTGTCAATCTTACGCTCATTCTGTCCTGTATTCGTGAACAAGACCCCGAGATACTTAAACTCCTCCACTTGAGGCAGGACATCTCCACCTACCTGGGAGGGCAAGCCACCCTTTTCCGGTCGAGAACCATGGCCTCGGATTTGGAGGTGCTGATTCTCATCCCAGCCGCTTCGCACTCGGTTGCAAACTGTCCCAGCACATGCTGAAGGTCCTGGCTCAATGAAGCCAACAAGACAACATCATCCGCAAAAAGCAGAGATGAAATCTTGTGGTTCCCAAACTGGACCCCCTCCGGTCCCTGGCTACGCCTAGAAATCCTGTCCATAAAAATTATGAACAGGATCGGTGACAGAGGGCAGCCCTGCCGGAGTCCAACATGCACCGGAAACAGGTCTGACTTATTGCCGGCAATGCGAACCAAACTCCTGCTCCGGTCGTACAGAGACCGAACAGCCCATAGCAAAGGGCCCCGGACCCCATACTCACGGAGCACCTCCCACAGGATACCACGAGAGACACGGTCAAATGCTTTCTCAAGATCCACAAAGCACATGTAGACTGGTTGGGCATGAACCCTCCAGCACCCTGCGGAGAGTATAGAGCTGGTCCAGTGTTCCACGACCAGGACGGAAACGGCATTGTTCCTCCTGTATCCGGGGTTCAACTATCGACCGAATTCTCCTCTCCAGTACCCTGGAGTAGACTTTCTCAGAGAGGCTGAGAAGTGTGATCCCCCTATAGTTGGAACAGAGTCTCCTGTACCCCTTTTTAAACAGAGGGACCACCACCCGAGTTTGCCACTCCAATGGCACTGTCCTTGTCCTCCATGCAACGTTGGAGATGCGTGCCAACCAAGACAGCCCTACAACATCCAGACACTTGAGGTACTCAGGGCGAATCTCATCCACCCCTGGTGCCCTGCCACCAAGGAGTTTACGGACTACCTTGGTGACTTCGGCTTGGGTGATGAAAGAGTCCCCAGCCTCTGCTTCCTCAGTGGAAGGCATGTCGGTGGCATTGAGGAGATCCTCAAACGATTCCTTCCACCGTCCGACAATGTCCCCAGTTGCGGTCAGATTATTACATTGATGTCTAATTGAAGTAAAAAGCACTGAATTTGTCTATTTCCTGTGAAAATGAGTTTTGTTGTGAAGTAAATGGCTCAGCTGGGGGCTCAGGTGCATCTTGTACCCTCTGCACTCTGCACCTGAATAACGACCCCTCACCTGCACCTCAACATACCTGTTCCTCTCTTCTGCAGCCGCAGCCTCTTCAGGATCTCGCCAAACTTCTCATGCTTGCTGAGGTTGGGCAGTTTGACGTGCACGCCAGCTCGCAGGCCCGTCCCCAGGTTGGACGGGCAAGTGAGGACGTAGCCCAGGTGTTCGTTCCACATGAACTCGTGTCCTCGCTCCTTAAACAAGCCCTCGATCTGCCAGATGGAGGACAGGTGTAAGGAGGGACGGGTTCCTGATCAGAGGAAAACAGGAAGTGAGGGTCAGGTTCTCACCTTGGTAAGTCCGGTGCAGAAGCGGGTGAAGACCTCCCGCATGTTGCCCCCCTTCTGCATGCTGATGACACGCAGGTGGTCCTCCTCGTTGACCCAGACCAGGAAGGTCTTGTTGTCGTTGTGCCTGGGATGGAGAAAAGCGAGGGGTTAAAGATAGAGATGGGAAGAACAGAACTAGGTTCTGGTTCATGCTGAACACACAGCTAACATGCACGGTGTGGAGCTACAAGCTCAGATTCAAGATCTAGTATGTGTGGAAAATAAAAACAGTCTTCATTTGTAGCCACCCTTACGTAAGAACGCGTAGCTACTTCTGTTTGTTTTGTTTTATAACCATATGAAGCGATACCCCTCCAGCGGCAGCATATCACAAGAGGGTTCACGTATCAGCCCCCTAAACTACAAATAGGGAAATGGGTGGAGCAACCAGATCTAGAAGCCAGCTGGAACACACCCACCTTAGTTCAGTTTCCCTGGTCACCTTTGTTCTGACCAAATCTGTCCATCCATCCTCATTTAAGTGTCACAACCACAACAATATTTGAAACATGGATGAGTGGATCTCTTGATCCCAGCCGGGCCTGTAATTGGCTGACACATAACTAAATGACAGCAGTCTTTCAAACTGCTGGTCTTTTCAGAACCAAATCCCAGCTGAGGTCCTGATAAAGTCAGGTCAGAGAGGGTCCATATCAACCTGGAGGGTAGTTCATCCTAAAGAAGTTGGCTGTTCTGATTGCTGCCAGTTAACAAGCAGCCAGCAAGCAACTGGCTTCACAAGTGAGGCCCTCCCTTGGACCTCTCCTGGACCTCACATGAACCTCACATGGATCTCCCATTGACCATGGTATATCCATGGGATTCCCCATAGACTTCCCTATATATATATACACTATATGTCCAAAGGTATCAGCTCACCTGCCTCAACAAGTGACCTCCCATTCCTGATCTGGAGGGTTCAATATGAGGGTTCAACTCTTCTGGGAAGTTTATCCACAAGGTTCAGGAGTGTTTATGGGAATTTCTGACCATTCTTCCAGAAGACCATTTGTAAGGTCACACTGATGTTGGACCAGAAGTTCTGGCTCTCAGTCTCCGCTCTGATTCATCCCAAAGGTGTTCTGTCAGGTTGAGGTCAGGACTCTGTGCAGGCCAGTCAAGTTCATCCACACCAGACGCTGTCATCCAGGTCTTCATGGACCTGCTTTGTGCACCAGTGCACAAAGCAGGTCCATAGTCATGTTGGAATAGGGCGGGGCCAGCTCCAAACTGTTCCCACAAAGTTGGGAGCTGGAATTGTCCAAACGTTCTTGGTCTGCTGAATCATTCAGAGTTCCTGTCACTGGAACTAAGGGGCCAAGTCCAGCTCCTGAAGAACAACCCCACACCATAATCCCCCCTCCATCAAACTTTACACTTGTCAGACAAGTACTGTTGTCCTGGCAACCACCAAACCCAGACTGGTCCATCAGGTTGATGGAGAAGCTCCATTCATCCCTCCAGTGAAGGTGTCTCCACTGCTCCAGAGTCCAGTGGGGACATGTTTTACACCACTGCATCTGATGCAGCTGCTCGGTCATGAAACCCGTTCATGAAGCTCTCTGAACACTGTTCTGGAGCTGATCTGAAGACCACATGAAGTTTGGAGGTCTGTAGCGACTGACTCTGCAGGAAGTTGGACACCTCGCTCCGTCAGTTTACGTGACTACCACTTCCTGGCTGAGTTGCTGTCATTCCCAAACACTTCCATGTTCTTATAATACAGCTGACAGGGGACTGGAATATTTAGGAGCCAGGAAATTTCACCACTGGATTTGTTGCTCAGATCGCGTCTTATCACAGTTCCACGCTGGAATTTACTGAGCTCCTGAACGCGACACATGCTTGATTTTATACACCTGTGGCCATGGAAGTGATTGCAACACCTGATTCCCATTATTGGGATGGTGAGTGAATACTTGTTGGGTTGGGTGGTAAGATGGTGTCCAAAGTTAAAGCATCTGTTTTCAGTAAAGATGGTTTCTGCTTCTGAACTACTAACCAGATGCCGCGGCCATCGGGCCAGTCGCGGGCCATGCCAGATGCCAGCAGCAGCGGAGAGACAGGCTTATCAAACAGGAAATGGTCGTCGATGAGCTGCTGCTGCTCCTCCTCTGTCATGTTCTTCAGGGCATAGTACTTCCCCTTCAGGTCTCCATCCAGAGAGTCCAGACCTGCGAACAACCAGGAGAGAGGCTGTAAAAACCTCAAAGACATTCTGTTATCTACCTACCTGCCTGTCTGCTTTTATTTCAGTGCTCTATGCAAAGGTTTATGGGTAGGACAAATTCTTAATTTCACACCTCTCAAAGACTACAAACAAGTTGTAGACAGGTCCAGAACCAGCTCAAGAACGGATCTGAAGGCAGCAGAAGGTGGCGTTCTGGTTTCTTCATCTTCACATCAGTGAATCAGAGAAAAATCAAGCTTCACAGCAAGGACAGAGAATCTGAAGGCGTGGAAAAGGTTCTACATGTTCAGATGCTCCACTGACTCTGTCGGACTAGGACATAGTCACTAAGTATCACCACTAAGTGGTGATTGGTCCCTTATCTGTGTACTGTAAACAATCTGTAAGGAATCTTGGTGTGATTTTTGATTCTGGTTTTAAGTTTGACAAACAGATCAGTTCAGTGGTCAAAGCTAGCTTTTTCCATCTACGGCTTTTAAGTAAGGTAAAACCATACCTTCCTTTGAAAGACCTGGAGAGAGCTATTCATTCTTTTATCACCTGCCGGCTAGATTACTGTAATTCCCTCTACTCTGAGATTGACCAGCTGTTGCTCCGCCGCCTGCAGACGGTTCAGAATGCAGCAGCTCGTCTGCTGACTAACAAGAAACGTCGTGATCATATCACTCCTGTCCTGGCCACCCTGCACTGGCTTCCAGTCCAGTACAGGATCCATTTTAAGATTTTATTACTGGTTTTTAAGAGTTTAAACGGTACGGCACCGTCTTATTTATCTGAGCTTTTAAACCTCCATGTTCCGGTCAGAGCTCTGAGGTCCACCAACCAGTTACTTTTAACTATTCCTCGATCTAAACTTAAAAGCAGAGGGGATCGATCCTTTTCCTTCACTGCCCCCAAATTATGGAACAGACTACCTTTTAATATCAGATCTGCTGAGACCACTGAACGTTTTAAAACCCTGTTAAAAACACACCTCTATGCACTGGCGTTCCCACCATCCTGAGCATGACATCTTGGCTTCTTGTGTATGAGTACTTGTATGATTCTAGTTTATTACCTTTGTTTTAATTGTTTTTAATTATATGTATTACTTTTATTGTACTGTTTTATGTTTTATTTTAAATCTGCACTAGTATGGATATTTTTTTTTTTTGTTTATTGGTCAGTCTGGAATTTTCCTGTTCTTATGCTGTACAGCACTTTGGCTAAACTGAGGTTTTTTTAAATAGTGCTTTATAAATAAACTTGAATTGAATTGAATTGAAAGTATGGTTCTGGTTGCAGTTTCAGAACAGAAGCAGATGGACGCAGTCAGCATATTTTGGTGTGAAGGTACTATCGTTACATAGAGGGTGTTGAGGTTCATGTTTCCAGACAGCAGGGGGCACCAGAGTCTCTGCCCTGCCAGGTCCCACTGGTCTGGAGCGGTCCGCATTGGTCCAGTCTTATCTGAATATGAAAGCCGTGGATTTAGAGGAGCAGATCAGGAGTCTGAGCACGCTCAGTTTAGTTACATAACATCCTGACTGCTGGAGCGTTCACTGAGACATGATGGGAGCTTTCTAAATAAAGATGTGTTCTCATCAGGATCTAAATTAACTCATTCCTAACGAGGGCTACTTTTAAGTTTCTAAAATTTGAAAAGGTTTTCCTGATTAAAAATGACTTTAACTCAGCAAGCAGCAGGTAGATCTGCTATTAAAATAAAGGAAACACATGAGATTCCAGCTGAAGTACAAAACTAGGTGAACTACATCAGAGCAGAGCGAATGAGCAGAAATACCACAACATCTTCACTTTTATATCTGTTTGGATTCATGAAGTGAAAACCCGAACATGTAAATGTTCAAATAAGTACCACAACAATACATAGTTAAAGAATATCGGTCCTGAAATACTTGGAGACGGTTGGTGGTCTTCCAACAGGTTTGACGTGTGTGGTGATGGATTTGAACGTTGGTACAGAACCAATCAGAGGTCAGGAAAACCTCAGCATCCTGTGTCAAAAGCATGAACAAAGAAGGCCCTCTGCGATGTCATTAGCGGCCTTCAGCAGCATCAGTTTTACGCCTGAACTCACGAGTCTGATGGACACCATGCTGGGGGTGCTCACTCTGCCCATCCCCCGACCAGACCGAGGAGAAGGTCACTCAACTGGAGGACCCAACTACTCAAGATGAAAAAGCTGATGAGCTGCAGTTGTAGAGGCCAGTCCAGACCCTAGTGGTCAATACAGGAACCGCAGTTCCTGATCAAAACCCTAGTGGACTGTGGAGGAACTGCAGGTCCCGATCCAGCCCCTAGTGGTCAGTAACGAATATATGTATAATTTCCCTTTTTTTTTTTCTTTTTCCCTTTCTTGTCAGTGTGGACATCGTGCACACGCTGTATGTACGATGCACCGAAATTAGTCTCTGCTTTTAACCCATCAACTAGTTTCACTAGTGAGCAGTGGGGCTGCTAGCAGGGCAGCGCCCCGGGGAGCAATTGGGAGTTAAGGGCCTTGCTCAGGGGCCCCCAGTGATTTACCATTGTGGGCTTGAACCTGGGTCCTCCACGCCCAAGCCCACCACTGTAACCACTAGGCCACCACTCCCTTACATAGCAGACAGGTGCTGTCTCACCTTAGAAATCTTCAGGCAAACCTCAACTACCTGAAGGAGGTTGAGACCAAGTACAATAATCTAATACGCCAAAGGTCAGAGAGGTCAGCAGCAGATATGGATGGAAACAAAGATAGGAGATAGTGTGGAAGTCAGTGATGGAGCTTTTGGCTCTGGTCCAAAAGAAGAAGTACCGACTTGCAGTCTGTTCTTACTTCTTGTGTCCTGGACTTTCTGGATGTCCTATAAGCCTGTTCTCTCACTGCTGAACCCTATTTTTATTTTTATTTTTCATTGCCATTGCCCATGGTCACAACAGAGAATGAAAGACTTGAGTGTGAGCAAACGTCTGAAGGGAGGATTCATCTGTGTGATGCTGCACCCCCCCTTCTCAGCACAAGGCAATCAGGGAAGTGGAACTGACCCAGAACCTCAACCCCTTTTACCATTGACACCCATTCTCCCCTAAACTTCCTACAAGAAAGAGAACTTATACCAAAATGTACAAAGATGTGTGTTTAGAATATATATATATGAAACACAAAGCAAGAAAAGGAAAATTTTAAGATAATTCCGGGATGGCATTAATCCAACATTACAGAACCCTGTTACAACCTCATGTTCCTAACAGAGTTCTCGGTTCTCAGAGTGCAGGTTTACTCGTAGTTCCTAGAAGATCCAGATGTAGATGTGGAGGACGGCTCCTCTGCTACCAGGAACCATCACTATGGAACCAACTTCCAGTTTGGGTGAAGGAGGCTGACACCACCTCCACCTTTAAAACCAAACTTCAAACGTTTGTGTTCAGTAAAACATCTAGTTGGTGTAAACTTTAGTGTGTCAGGACCAGTAGTCACAGCTGCAGCTGCAGGACCAGACTAGAGCAGCTTGGGGTTTCAATGGTGATCAAACCAACCCCAATGACTTCGCCCACTAAACAAGCTGCTGTTAACAAAACTGTGAAGACATCCCTGAAAAGGACTCTTCAATACTTTGAATAAAACATGTCACAGGTGTTTCATTTAGACTTCAAAGAACTTGTGTCAACTATTGAACGTTGTCATTTAACCCAGCAGTGTGCAGACAGAAGGAAGGAAGTGAGGTCATACTTTCGATGGAGAGCTGTTCGATAGCGCGGCGTTCACCGCGGCTGCAGTGCGGTGGCAGACAGAAGCCACGAATACTCCGTCCTGTCCGAACCCGGGAGCTCAACACGTAGTTTGAATCCAAGTCGTCTCCGCCCTGAAATGCAACAGATGAAAGAAAAAGTCAGCGTCAGAACTCTGGCTCACCCTCCATCTACCATATACCACCAATGTTCCACACTGGGAAAGATTTGAGTGAATGTAGTCTGTTATTAAAGTTAAGCAACATCAATCATAGTTTGGGGCTGTTGACTTGAGTCAGGTTTCTTGGGTATACCTGCAGGTTTCTTGGGTATACCTGCAGGTTTCTGGGGTAAACCTGAAAGTTTCTGGGCTAAACCTGCAGGTTTCTGGGGTAAACCTGCAGGTTTCTGGGGTATACCTGCAGGTTTCTGGGGTAAACCTGAAAGTTTCTGGGGTAAACCAGCAGGTTTCTGGGGTAAACCTGCAGGTTTCTGGGATATAGCTGCAGGTTTTCGGAGCTTGAGTCAGGTTTCTGGGGTATACCTACAGGTTTCTGGGGTATAGCTGCAGGATTCTGGGGTATAGCTGCAGGTTTCTGGGGTATAGCTGCAGGTTTCTGGGGTATACCTACAGGTTTCTGGGGTATACCTACAGGTTTCTGGGGTATAGCTGCAGGTTTTCGGAGCTTGAGTCAGGTTTCTGGGGTATAGCTACAGGTTTCTGGGGTATAGCTACAGGTTTCTGGGGTATACCTACAGGTTTCTGGGGTATAGCTGCAGGTTTCTGGGGTATAGCTGCAGGTTTCTGGGGTAAACCTGCAGGTTTCTGGGGTAAACCTGCAGGTTTCTGGGGTATACCTACAGGTTTCTGGGGTATAGCTACAGGTTTCTGGGGTATAGCTGCAGGTTTCTGGGGTAAACCTACAGGTTTCTGGGGTATACCTACAGGTTTCTGGGGTATACCTACAGGTTTCTGGGGTATAGCTGCAGGTTTCTGGGGTATACCTACAGGTTTCTGGGGTATAGCTGCAGGTTTCTGGGGTAAACCTACAGGTTTCTGGGGTAAACCTACAGGTTTCTGGGGTATACCTACAGGTTTCTGGGGTATAGCTGCAGGTTTCTGGGGTATAGCTGCAGGTTTCTGGGGTATAGCTGCAGGTTTCTGGGGTATAGCTGCAGGTTTCTGGGGTATAGCCGCAGGTTTCTGGGGTATAGCCGCAGGTTTCTGGGGTATAGCCGCAGGTTTCTGGGGTATAGCTGCAGGTTTCTGGGGTATAGCTGCTGGTTTTTGTGGCTAGAGTGTACCTGGAGATTTTCGGAGTTCAAATCGGTCTTGTGTTTGTCTGTTGGTTTGTATCCGCCATGGCGGTCTTCAATGATGGGGTCCATCAGATCTTTGAACACCTCATACGTCTCCTCATCCCCGGCTACGCAGCCCACCGTCATGATGAAGGGATGACCTACGGAGTAATGAGAGTTGATCAGGCTCCGCTCGGACTCCCTGAAAACCTTTCAGACAGTAAAAGCCCATATTCAGAAATGACAAACCTCCACCATCTTCTATGTGCTTCAAGGTTTGTTTTGTCTAGTTTACAAATTGTTTAGTGAGTCAGTGTTTGACTTCAGTGATGCTTTTGCAAGCCAAGTTCCTCATGTTCCTAACAGAGTTCTCGGTTCTCAGGGTGCAGGTTTACTCGTAGTTCCTAGAAGATCCAGATGTAGATGTGGAGGACGGCTCCTCTGCTACCAGGAACCATCACTATGGAACCAACTTCCAGTTTGGGTGAAGGAGGCTGATACCACCTCCACCTTTAAAACCAAACTTCAAACGTTTGTGTTCAGTAAAACATCTAGTTGGTGTAAACTTTAGTGTGTCAGGACCAGTAGTCACAGCTGCAGCTGCAGGACCAGACTGGAGCAGCTGGTCTTCAACACAGCTTCATCTGGATCTGCTGCTGTAGACCTGCTGCAGGGGGACACCAACATGATCCACTGACCTGCAGTCCCACCTCTGACCACCTCAGTGTCTGCTGTCTACACCTGTTTAGATAGTGGTCTCTGTAGTCCACCAACTAACCAGGTACCAGTCTGGTGGACAGAAAACTCTCAGTTCTCCAGTTAACAGATGATTATACTGATGGATCTGGTCTTTGGTACCTTTGACGGTGTGTCTGTGTCTCTTCTCTCTACTTCCTGTTCTACCCAGCTGGTCTTCAGCTGGAGGGTCCCCCCCTATGATCCAGGTCCTGGTCCAGGTTTCTTCCCCCTTATGATCCAGGTCCTGGTCCAGGTTTCTTCCCCCTTATGATCCAGGTCCTGATCCAAGTTTCTTCCCCCTTATGATCCAGGTCCTGGTCCAGGTTTCTTCCCCCTTATGATCCAGTTCCTGGTCCAGGTTTCTTCCCCCTTATGATCCAGGTCCTGATCCAGGTTTCTTCCCCCTTATGATCCAGTTCCTGGTCCAGGTTTCTTCCCCCTTATGATCCAGTTCCTGGTCCAGGTTTCTTCCCCCTTATGATCCAGGTCCTGGTCCAGGTTTCTTCCCCCTCATGATCCAGGTCCTGGTCCAGGTTTCTTCCCCCTTATGATCCAGGTCCTGGTCCAGGTTTCTTCCCCCTCATGATCCAGGTCCTGATCCAGGTTTCTTCCCCCTTATGATCCAGGTCCTGATCCAGGTTTCTTCCCCCTTATGATCCAGGTCCTGATCCAGGTTTCTTCCCCCTTATGATCCAGGTCCTGGTCCAGGTTTCTTCCCTCTTAAAGGGGAGTTTTGCTGAATGATTTAAGTTGAAATTGATGAAGAGGATCAGGAGATCAGACCCCCCCGGCGAGGGACTTAACATGCAATCCAATTACTGAAGTGATTACTGAGCAGCAGCTGAACTCCAGAATAGAAAGTCTCTGCGTGAAGGTGAATCACAGGAATTTACCTGGAAAACAGGTAACACTTTATAGAAAGACTTAGGTTACACAACTTAGAGATGAAGAACAGAACCTTGTGTTCAACTTCAAACGGTCGGTTCCTGAGTGGATTCTGGAAAAGTTTTATTCTCCTGAGCTGGTTTTGATTCCAGCAGCTCATCAGAGACGTGATTCCTGATCTGATGTGTGTGATCCAGAAACCAACATGGACCCAGACGTCTCCATGAACTTTCACAGTAGGGCAGTAGAAGAGAATGCTGATCATCTTTCGGTTTTCTGAGTTCAGTCTGCAGATGATTTTTGTCATCCAGTCAGCTGACGCAGAAAACCCCAGAAAAGCGTTTCTCCATCACATTAAAGCTTAAACAAAAAGCTTTCAAAGCATTTTTGTCCTCAACAGTGCTTCTGTTTGTAGCCGTCCGTGGTTTTTCCACCTTGTGCAGGTAGAAAATGACATTTCCTGTTCCAGAGCGACCCGTAGACTGTCCAAACAGACCTGAACACACCTTCTGTGATGTCCCCCGGGACCTCTGGGAACAGACTTAGTAGTTGGGGGGCTGCTTGGCTTCAACCAGCCGCCTGGCTGATCCAAAACATGACGAATGGGTGGAACGATGGTTGGGACACGCCCCTTCACATCAGCCAGCGCAGCTTAGCTGACACTGGTCCAAGCTGACCAACTCGGCGTGATGGAAGCTGTTCTCTGACCTCTTTCAGAGGTCATTTCAACTGCGACTCCTTGGTCAGTCCCGCAGCACCAGTCCGGCCAGGATCCCACAATGCCGCAGAGCCTTTGCACCTTGTATGTGGTCTTCTTCCTGATTCAGGATTTGGAGTCAAATGCAACATTTGAGACACACTGATAGTCTGGGTGGCCCATTTCACTCTAAAAATGATGCCAGCCAGCTGTCTGAAACCAGGGGTCGGTAGAGCACCTGGGGTCTGGATGGGGCAGAGCCACAGGTCTGGATCCAGACCTGCGGTTCCTCTACCGACCACCAGAGTCCAGATCCAGACCCTGGTGGTTGGCAGCGGAACCAGAGGTCTGAATCCAGACCCTGGTGGTCAGTGGAGGAACTGCAGGTCTAGATCCAGACCCTGGTGGTTGGCAGCGGAACCAGAGGTCTGAATCCAGACCCTGGTGGTCAGTGGAGGAACTGCAGGTCTAGATCCAGACCCTGGTGGTTGGTAGCAGAACCACAGGTCTGGATCCAGACCCTGGTGGACGGTAAAGGAACTGCAGGTTTCAACACTTACCATAAAGCCAAAGTAGACCCTTCATCTACATCAGGGGTGTCATTTTCATTCCAGGCCATCCAGATCATGAATGACCTCAGAGGGTCGGTTGTGTCAGTGTGGGTTAGAGTTTAACACATAAATAAACCACGATGAGATGTAACCTGATTCACATAACCAGGTGGAGGTGGGCTCAGCCGCTGTGTGGGAGGGGTTACCTGGATTGTCGACACCGGTCTGGATGACGTCATCCAGGGTGAAGCCGCTGGGCGTCTCCTTGTCACGCAGGTTGTCGTACATTTCAGACGTGAGCACCTTGGCCATGTGGTTGTTGTGCTGGCTCAGGTCGGGGTACTCCTGCTCCGAGGTGTAGTTCATCTTCAGCTTGTTGTGGGTGTTTCCGAACGGCATGATGGCGTCTGTGCTGCTGCTGACCTGGGAAAAGCGCAAAACATGGACATGATGACACAAAAACCATCCAGTTTCCCCAGACTGCTACAACCGGATTCTGGCTCCACCTCGGCACGATGCTGAGCGCTGCGGTTGGTTTCGTCCCTTCAAGAACCAGAAGAAGCAGTTCAATTCAAATGTCACATGTAATCTGATACAAACGGAAACCAGCCAAAGCCATGTTTGCACACCTTCCTTCTTTCTTAACACGGCCGCGTCAGCGCGACGTTTAAATCTGAAGGGGGCGGAACTACGATGACTCATTCAAGAGCGGTCCAAAACAACCAAGACGGCTGCAGAATCACTAATAACGCCTATAAAACCAACAACAGCCGTTGAGCACGTTCTGCTCCACCGCAGACAAGACGGAGGTCTTCAGCTGACGCCAGTCTGGCTGTAGCTCCGCCTACATCACGAGTCCCTTCTGTGATTGATTGCAGGTTAAGCGCTGACCTCCAACCGTGGGTTCTTCTGGGTATCCAGCCCCAAGGAACTGACTAATAGTTTTCATTGATGAGGGAAACCTTGACGATGGCCACCCATCCTGTGCTCGCATACGTGAACTTACTTTTAAACATACTTGAGACGGTACGAGCAATGTAGCTGTAGAGCATATATCGCCTGTTTCATCTATCTCCAGACTTCATATGAAGGTTGTTCAGGATTTAACGACCTGAATCTAACAGTTTAATATGCCGTCAGTAGAATTTGTAGTAAATATTTTCTGTCTCTGCCAATGACGCCTTCTGACGGAGAACTAGTGGGGACTTTGGTTATGTTACTCTGGAACGTTCCTCTGAGTGCCTCAAATACATCTCTGGTAGTCGTGTAATTTTGGTCGTGACCACCACGTGTGTGTGGAAACCAGTAGGATGTCCACATCTGCAGCGTGTATTCAACTTGACTCCATTTCCCTGGTCTTTTGGCTGCACTGACAGTGCTGTGTTAATGAGTGGGGACGGTCCGGCATGTCTACCTAGCCATCCCACTAGAAGAGCACTTTGTTTTGTCTTACGTCGGGTGCAGACCACAAGGTGACGTCACATTTCCAGGGTTCAAGGTCAACGCTTGACTCCTGTGATCTATATGAACATTTCCAGCTGACCACATCCACTGATCAAATGTGGTCAACCTTTCATATGTCACCACTGAAACAGCATCCACAACGAGTGCTGCCAGAACTGTGACGAGGACTACTGGAGCTCTCCTGGGACCACCTCCACCCCCCTTCATGGGGCTGGACAGCTGGCCAGGTGGCAGTCATCCACAGGTGGAGCAAGCCTCCTGGTCTAGCCCCGGTCACAGTGGGCGGAGTGGCCGCAGGTCCCTGCAGATCTCTACCAGTCCCGGTTTAAGTTCTGGCAGCACTCGTTTCAGATGGTGTTGTCTTGGTTGGGTAACTCAGAAGGGACCTGAAATGATCTGTGGTGAAGGTCTAGGTCCAGCTGGTGTCCTCTGGTTAGTGCTGGTTGGCCTGCCAGACCACCCCAGAACCTTCTGGACTAACCCAGAACTGGTCTTAGCAGTCTGTTAACACAGTTAACAGCTCAAAAACACATATGATCAATTTTGCAGAGAATGCGGATTTGCAGAGCAAAACTGATTAGTTGTGGAACAAGTGAAAGTAGGTTTTGTTTTGGTTATTTGGCCCTGGAGGGAAACGTTCAGGTTAAAGAGCAGACAGTTAGAAACCAGAGAACAAGCTGGTCTCCAGGAGGCTGCCGGGTCAAAGCCGCCGTTCACTAGCAGCTGTAGTTAAGGGTTTGAACACCAGGGGGCGTGTCCCGTAGTTCACAGACTGATGGACGCATGAAGCGGAAATGAAGAAAGTCAAAACATTTTTGGTTTTGGGGAAATGAGTCTGAAATGTAACAGAAAGTCCAGATAAAGCAGGAGTTTCTCTTGTTCATGTTTGCAGGAATAAACACAGAAAAAGATTTCAAGGGGGGAATCTGGCGTCTGCACCAAACTGCACAAACATCCAAAATAACTGCACATAAAACCTCAGAAGAAAAGCAATACATGACTTTTAATGACTCTGCAATTAATTATTTGAAAAAGATGAAGACGGGAGTGAAATCTTTGAAATGCTGCTTCCATGCAATTTAAGAGGGGCGGCTGCAGCAGCCGGGTGCAGGAGATCACCAGCACTGGACTATTAAGGTATGTGTTAACACAATGCCAAAAGGAAAAAACATCAACAATAAATCAGAGAAGCAACTGTTGCTGCACATCAGTCAGAAAAGGTTATGAAACCACACCTGAAGGATTTGGACTTCGGTGTTCTACAGCCAGAAAAGTTGTTCGCAAGCACGAAACATGCAACTGTCATCAGTTGTCAATCTTCCAGCACTGGATGTCCCAGCAGATTTCCCACAAGGTCAGAAGATGCAATGCAGAAGAAAATGATCTCTGAGCTCCTCCTTGTTCAAGTTTGAAGGACCGAAAGCATAAATTGTTTTGAAAAGGTGGAAATCTGTGCTAAAATGCACAAAATCTGATCTGAAAGCAAGTCACGTGACTGATGCAGACTGCAGCAAACACCAGACTGTACTGAGTACTTGTACTCAGTTACTGAGTACTTGTACTCAGTTACCTCGCAGTCAGCTGTTTCCTTCTGACCTTATGGGTAGGAACGGTTCTGAGTCAGCTGATCCGGACCTGCACCAACCGCAAGTGCGGTTCGGATCAGAATACCCAGGATGGTGATGTAGGTGTGGGTGTGGGTGGGGGTGTCCGTGCCACCGGCACACAAAGGATTATGATGGAGGCCGCGGAATGACGCAGCAGCAGGAGGAGGACGAGGCCGCGCGCGACGGTCACCTTCAGACTGAACCGGACCGGGTCTGAGGATTCCGTGTCACAGCTGCGGTAAATGTAATGCTGCGGGTTGCTCGGCGTTCCTGCGCAGAAACGGCCGCGCCGCCGCTTTGTTTGCGCACCGGGAGGAGAGGTTACGCTTCAGCGGTTCCGAAATGGAGGTGTTGGTCTGCGGATCCGCAGGATGAGTCTGCGGACGAAACATCACAGAGCATCACCTGCAGCGGAATCCGCGCGCGAGCAGACCTGCCGCAAGGTCAGAGACCGGAACCAACGACGGAACCTCTGCAGACCCACAAACCCAGCATCCCGCAGGTCTGTTCCCCGGTCTTGCCCCGTCCAGGTCTGCCCCCCCCCAGGTCTGCCCCCCCAGGTCTACCCGGCTCCTGTCTGTTATCTGTCAGCCGGCAGATGCTCCTACCTGCGGTTCCGACTGCTCTGAAGGGTTCTGGAGCGGCTTCGGTTCTGCTGCTGCTGCTGAGGATTAAAGCGGCGTCTCGCCTTTTATAAATGCCCCCCCGCCGCCGCGCCCGCGCGCGCGCGCGTCCCATTGGCTCCTATTTAAGATGCATTTATTGCATTGGACGCAGAGCTGCTGCAGATCATGTGACCAGCCCGTCACCGGCTCCCTCACGCTCTCTCTCCTCCATCTGACGCACTGCCAGAGTGCCTCTGAGCAGAGCTGATGCTGAACACACGGATTCTTCCACGGGAAGCAGTGACGTCATCTGATCAGCTGACCACAGCCTCCGCAGACTCCACAGTTGTGGTTGAGGACGCTGAGAGCGTCTGTTTTACCGTCACACTCAGACCCAAGATGCAGGTATGAATCCTGCCAAAATGTTCCTGCAGTCTCGTAACCCGGTGAGGAAGCAGGACAGGAACACCTGCGGACGGCTGTGACGTGGCTGGAAACGGCGGCGTGATGCCTGCTGTCTACATGTAGACATCAAACTAACACAACCAGTGGTGACGGACTGGGCATCCGACCTGGCACCAGTCCACCACCTGGTCCGGATCCAGACCCCGGTGGTCGGTGGAGGGGTCTGGATCCAGATCCAGACTCCAGCGGTCGGTGGAGGGACCGCAGGTTCAGATCCAGACTCCGGCAATCAGTGGAGGAGTCGGGATCCAGACCCTGGGGGTCGGTGAAGGGGTCCGGATCCAGACTCCGGCAGTTGGTGGAGGGGACCGGATCCAGACCCCGGCGGTCGGTGGAGAGGTCCAGATCTAGAAACCCGGTGGTCGGTGGAGGTGTCCGGATCCGGACCCTGGTGGTTGGTGGAGGGGTCCGGATCCAGACCCCGCTGGTTGGTGGAGGGGTCCGGATCTAGAAACCCGGCGGTCAGTGGAGGGGTCCGGATCCAGACCCCGCCGGTTGGTGGAGGGGTCCGGATCTAGAAACCCGGCGGTCAGTGGAGGGGTCCGGATCCAGACTCCGCCGGTTGGTGGAGGGGTCCGGATCTAGAAACCCGGCGGTCAGTGGAGGGGTCCGGATCCAGACCCCGCCGGTTAGTGGAGGGGTCCGGATCTACAAACCCGGCGGTCAGTGGAGGGGTCCGGATCCAGACCCCGGCGGTTGGTGGAGGGGTCCGGATCTACAAACCCGGCGGTCAGTGGAGGGGTCCGGATCCAGACCCCGGCGGTCGGTGGAGGAGTTGGGATCCAGACCCTGGGGGTCGGTGGAGGGGTCCGGATCCAGACTCCGGCAGTTGGTGGAGGGGACCGGATCCAGACCCCGCCGGTTGGTGGAGGGGTCCGGATCTACAAACCCGGCGGTCAGTGGAGGGGTCCAGATCCAGACCCCGGCGGTCGGTGGAGGGGTCCGGATCCAGACCCCGCCGGTTGGTGGAGGGGTCCGGATCTAGAAACCCGGCAGTCAGTGGAGGGGTCCAGATCCAGACCCCGGCGGTCGGTGGAGGGGTCCGGATCTAGAAACCCGGCGGTTGGTGGAGGGGTCCAGATCTAGAAACCCGGCGGTCGGTGGAGGGGTCCAGATCCGGACCCCGGCCCGCTGGGCACCTTCGACACGATGACATCATGAGAACAAGCAAGAATCAAGAGGAAGACGCTCACACACTTCCCAGGTCTGGAGGAGGGATGTGGTCTTCGTGTGGCTCAGATTGTCAACAGAATCAATGTTTTCAAATCTTCACGCTTAACTGCAGGACCTCAAACGGCCACATGACTTCCTGAAGGTGACAGAGACCTGAAGCAGAGCTCAGGTGTGTGATGGATGAGCTGATCATCAGAGTGACTGAGGGCTGCAGCAGAGGAGTTTGAGCGGTGACGGAGCAGTTTTCTCCTGCAGTCCTGAATTATACATCAGCTGCAGGAGGCTGCACGTGTGCTGTCAGGAACACGCTGTACGAGTCTGAAGGGCCAACGCTTTACAAATCTCATGGACACGCGTTTCATTAGTAAAAGAACAAAGAAGACATATGAAGGTTTACACTGAGGAGGCGGTTTTCTGTCTTCTGCTGGGTATAAAACAAGGCTCCCTACGACTGTCCAAGTGTGTTTGTAGCTCAGCAGCTGAAGACTGAGGACGTCAGCACACCGGCCTTCATCCACAAACCCTGAAGGAACACCTCCAACACGCTTGTGTTTGGAGCTGCTGGGTGGGGGTCCGTCCACCGGGATCCACTGGAACTTTGACAACCTTTAAGACTTCTGATATTTCATTCTCTTTTTCTAGAGACGTTAATGGACTTTGGGAATGTTTGGACAATACTGAAACTTTGAATATGCAGATATCCACAGGATGGTGCAGAGCCGTGCTGGGATCAAACACTGCATCGGATGAACTGGACACGCCCCCTGTGATGTCACCTACAGGTTTCTGGAGAGTTCTTCTCAAGCCTCTTTTTTACTACAGTCTGTATATTTGAATGTACTGAGCAGTCGTCACGTGACCCGTTGGTTCCTGAAGAGCGGTTTTGAAGCCGTTTTCTTTCGTACGGGGCGCGTACTTTGGTACCAGACTCACCGTCTGTACCGGGTTCTGCCTGATCCAGCGCAGCCAGGAGAGGAACCACTGCAGCTGGAATGTTGGTGCTTATGACATGTGTCATAATCACAGGTTCCCGTCTGGCATGGTCATGCCAAGAGGGAAAGACATCAGCAGTGTTCTTAGAGAAGCAACTGCTGCTGCACATTGATCTGGAACGAGTAATTCAACCATTTCCAAATGATTTGGCGTTCCAGAGACAGAAATGTGTTCACAAGTAGAAAACACTCTTTTCTTCTGTCTAAAAGAACATGGAGGCATGACTGAGGTTCACAAACCTCCATCCGAACAAACCAGCAGACTCCTGGAACAAGGTCCTCTGGACACAGGCCAACGTGGAGATGTTTGGTCTTGAGGTCCAGAACCATGCTTGGAGGAAACCAGCAGCATTGCAGCAGAAACATGTTGTACTTCGAAACTTTGAAAACAGAGGGTCATCATGCCAAAGCCACCCTTTCAGCTGCAGCCCAGAACACACTGAACCCAGGTAGCGCCGCCGCTCCTGTGGACAGAGAGCCTACTGGAGACGGAAGCCCATTCAGACCCAACCTGGTCTGACCCCATGAGTGGAGCTCATGGAGCCAGGCTGGTGGGAGGGTCTCCACCACCCTCTGTTAACTGTTTCAGCCAGCCCTCATATTCTATACCAGTTTATTCCAGTTCAGGGTCACAGGGATCCGTTGGAGTCTGGACGACACAGCCTGATCTAACAGTACCAGATGGTCGTCCCCCCTTCATCTGGGCAAAGAACATTGAGCTCTTTGCTGTTATTTCTTCATCTGAGTCTATTGGACCACTCCTGGTCTTGGGAGTGGAGAAGTGGGAAGTGTTCTGGGCCTGTCCGACCGGGAGAAGACTCTGAGACAGAGCCAGGATACGAGCCAGAGCATGTGGCCATGAAGACGGAGTGCTGGTGCTGTCCTCACGACCCGAACTCGGAGACGCACAAGTTAATGGATGGATGCAATTCAATCCAATTTATTTGTAAAATGCTAATTCACAACCAAGTCATCTCAAAGCCCATTTCATGAACTTCCCCGTATACCAGCGGCCAAGGGACGCTAAAGCTGGGCTGGGTCATGTGACAGGAACGGATCCTCTACACCAGAATGATGACAGACGGCAGAGACGTCCGGTCTACGGCCGTCCTCTGTGGTCTTCCCTCGGAGCACAGTGAGATCTGGATTCTGTGGTGATGAGTGACTCGGGACCTCCTGTGGTTAAATCTTGGTTAAAATAAGAGGACCAAGGTGACGTTGCATGTGCAGGACAGGGTGGTGCGCCTGCGAGCCGTGACACAGCAGCTCCCGGGGCTGCACTCAGCCACCTCAGATGGTCATGGGTGCGTTACCAGCTGTGTTTCGTCCTTGGTTGGTGTTGCATCCTGGATGGTGGATGATTCCTCCTTGAACCTTCAGGTTATGTAATCTGTGTGCTGCTGGATTAAAGCCGTCAGATCACGCAAGGGAAGGCTTTTCCCTCCAGGCTGCTATCTGGCCCCGCCTTCTCCGGCTGTGATGCCACAGGCAGGTTACTAACAGATCAAATGGACCTGATGAAGATGCGTGGTGAGCAGATTCACATTCATCAGCTCCATCAAAACACTCCAGTATTCAAACCCCATGATTGATCAGTGTCTCGTGGTTGTGGAGGAGTCCTGCTCCTGTCCAACGTTGCCTCGGGTCATTGAGGTTTCTGGACCTTCACTTCTAGTCAGCTCTCCAAGTGTCCCACCCAGCATCTCAGGCAGGTTCAGGTCTGGTCGTTCCAGAACCTTGGTTCTTTTATTTTTTATCATTCTGATGTAGCTCTGCTGCTGTGTTTTGGGATCATTTCTCAGTTCCAGTTGATCCCATTTGGGTTTTTTGTACTTCTCTGAGCATTGCACACTCTGATCCTTGGGTAAATCTGCTGGGACGTCCACTTCTAGAAAGATTGAATAATGTGAATAATCTTTCTCACTGTGGAGCCTTGAACTCCAAATATTTTAGAAATAGTTTTATAGTAGTTTTAACCCTTTCTAGAAGCAAGCAACACCAATTGCTTGTCTAAGGCCATTGCTGATGTCTTTCCTTCTTGGCACTGTGTTAACTGTGTTGACCCCTGAACGTTCCAGACCAGTAAACTATCAAACATCCGGTTTGTAGCGGTCTGCAGTACATTCGGAGGACCTGTCAGCGAGCCGGGTCTTCTCACGCCCGTCATTGTGCTTTTTGTTTCTTTGCTGTCAGATTTTAAATCCAGACAGTCGAGTTTCGTTCAGCCTCCTGCAGAATGATGCTGTCAGAGCGACGCTGATCTCCATCTCCAGCAGACAGACTGAACTTCGACCCGAATTACTCCCTGAGACAGGCCCCGCCCCTCCCCTTCCCCATTTGCATGTGAAATGGGAGCGTTTGTGCATGAAACAGTGAAGTCTTTGTTCGTGTGGCTGTGGTCACGCTTCCTGACCCACATGAACACCAACAGGGCTGCTCGGGCCACACCTGTCCTTCCCACCTATCTGGAGCCACTCTGTCTTCTTCTGTGCAGAGAATTCAACTAACTTGTGTGACACGCCATCGTGCCCGTCTCCATGGTAACGGGTGTGGTTCAGGCTGCTGCTGAAGGGCGCAGAGGTCTGTCGGAGCAGATGGAGGCGTATCGGCTTAAAGAAGGTTTTAAACAGGGCGGGGCTCAGCCCCCACCATGGTGTGTGTGTTTGGTGGTAGCGTGTTGCCGGCGTGTCGTCAGCGGGAGGATCAGGTGCTGAGAGCTGAATACGAACCAGGTTCTCCACCGCCTCCCCCACCTGTCCTTCCTCCCTGCTGCTGCCCCTCCTCCACCCTCCATCACTATTTTGAGAGGCTGCGGTACCAACAACCCCCCCTCTCTCCATGTGATTTATTCATGACTGAGCACAGAGAGAAACGACTAGGAGGGGGAGGACAGTGGAGGATTGGGGGGTCATTCTGCCCCACCCCCACCACCCCCCGTCTGAAGGGGAAGCTGTCCCTTGCCATGGAAACCTTGCATACTGCAGGTTTCAGTCAGACAAAAACTGACATTTCCACAGCGACGAGGGGGGGGGGGTCTACTGACAGCAGCATCCATGTGAGCTCACCCTGCCGCTGCTGTCAGCCAATCACGGCCTTGCTCTTCCTTCGCCTGCTGCTATTGGCTGAAGCGTTGGAGAGATGGAGCGGTGGAGTTCACGTGAAGTTTCTGAGACCCTGAACACAACACATACTGGCAGATAGGAGTCTTAAAGGGCCAGCCGGCCGGGCTTTGAGTGCAGGAGCGAGAGAACAACCAGATGTGACCAGACTCACCGAGGCAACAAGCAACACGTCCGGCGGTCCGTTACAATCAAAGCTTCGCTCACTAACGATAACTTAGTGTTCTGACTGGATCTGTCCGCCCTCGTTTGGTGGGAGGAGCTCAGCAAACCACTTCTGCAGTCTGGGATCAGAGGCCTGGTCGGTCTGGATTCAGAAGACTACTGGTTTACGTTCATGTGATAATTAAACTTAACAACTTATTTCTCTCCACGTCTTCTTCTTTCTAGATATAAAGATATCAAAAGGTCGAGTGGTGTCAAATAAAACAGGATAAACTAGCATCTCCTCATACGTTCTTCAGCGCTCGTCTAAACCTCCGAGCTCTTCACCAACCAGCTGGAGGAATGTGCCGGCATCCTTCCTTTAGACGAAGAAAGTCCCATGGTGATCACTGAAATGACCTGAACAGGGATCAAACGGACGAAAGTGTCCTGGACAGAGGAGGTGGATCCTCTAGAAAACATGTAAACTAATGCTTCATGGTGTAGGTCCGGATCCAGACCCCGGCGGTCAGAACCGTGGGTCCGGATCCAGACCCCGGCGGTTAGAACCGTGGGTCCGGATCCAGACCCCGGCGGTCAGAACCGTGGGGCCGGATCCAGACCCCGGCGGTCAGAACCGTGGGGCCGAATCCAGACCCCGGCGGTCAGAACCGTGGGTCCGGATCCAGACCCCGGCGGTCAGAACCGTGGGGCCGAATCCAGACCCCGGCGATCAGAACCGTGGGTCCGGATCCAGACCCCGGCGGTCAGAACCGTGGGGCCGAATCCAGACCCCGGCGGTTAGAACCGTGGGTCCGGATCCAGACCCCGGCGGTCAGAACCGTGGGGCCGAATCCAGACCCCGGCGGTCAGAACCGTGGGGCCGAATCCAGACCCCGGCGGTGTAGTGTCCTGTAATGGACAAGTGCTGGTTCCTGTTGGTATCATGGTGCTCACACTGATCATGGAGCAGAGAACTCCTGTTGAACATCTGAGGAAAGATCTGAAACATGAAACTGGAGAACACACAACTCTCATTGGTCACTGCTCAGTAAAGTAGTTAAATATATTATCACTATAGTCTTTCTGTAACTGCAGGTCCCCACAAACCTGTCCACACCTGTACATCTCTAGACTCCCTCCCTCTCATCTTACCTTTTCTTCCTCAATCCGTCCCTCACTTGTACACTTTGACTGGCTTGTTTACATTTTATTATAACTATTCATTTCTAAAAAATTATAAAATTGCTTCATAAACAATACAACCCTGAGCCACTTTAGCAAAAGTGTCTGTTTGTGTCCTTCAGTCAGTCTGTGTGTAGATGTTGTCACAATGGGTTTGATAATAGTGTATTAATCATTTCCATTTGTTATAAGGAAGCCAACTAACCAGGAACCATCACTATTACTACACCTGTTTAGATAGTGGTCTCTGTAGTCCACCAACTAACCAGGAACCATCACTATTACTACACCTGTTTAGATAGTGGTCTCTGTAGTCCACCAACTAACCAGGAACCTTCACTATTACTACACCTGTTTAGATAGTGGTCTCTGTAGTCCACCAACTAACCAGGAACCATCACTATTACTACACCTGTTTAGATAGTGGTCTCTGTAGTCCACCAACTAACCAGGAACCATCACTATTACTACACCTGTTTAGATAGTGGTCTCTGTAGTCCACCAACTAACCAGGAACCTTCACTATTACTACACCTGTTTAGATAGTGGTCTCTGTAGTCCACCAACTAACCAGGAACCATCACTATTACTACACCTGTTTAGATAGTGGTCTCTGTAGTCCAACTAACCAGGAACCATCACTATTACTACACCTGTTTAGATAGTGGTCTCTGTAGTCCACCAACTAACCAGGAACCATCACTATTACTACACCTGTTTAGATAGTGGTCTCTGTAGTCCACCAACTAACCAGGAACCATCACTATTACTACACCTGTTTAGATAGTGGTCTCTGTAGTCCACCAACTAACCAGGAACCATCACTGTTACTACACCTGTTTAGATAGTGGTCTCTGTAGTCCACCAACTAACCAGGAACCATCACTGTTACTACACCTGTTTAGATAGTGGTCTCTGTAGTCCACCAACTAACCAGGAACCATCACTGTTACTACACCTGTTTAGATAGTGGTCTCTGTAGTCCACCAACTAACCAGGAACCATCACTGTTACTACACCTGTTTAGATAGTGGTCTCTGTAGTCCACCAACTAACCAGGAACCATCACTGTTACTACACCTGTTTAGATAGTGGTCTCTGTAGTCCACCAACTAACCAGGAACCATCACTGTTACTACACCTGTTTAGATAGTGGTCTCTGTAGTCCACCAACTAACCAGGAACCATCACTGTTACTACACCTGTTTAGATAGTGGTCTCTGTAGTCCACCAACTAACCAGGAACCATCACTATTACTACACCTGTTTAGATAGTGGTTTCTGTAGTCCACCAACTAACCAGGAACCATCACTATTACTACACCTGTTTAGATAGTGGTCTCTGTAGTCCATCAACTAACCAGGAACCATCACTGTTACTACACCTGTTTAGATAGTGGTCTCTGTAGTCCAACTAACCAGGAACCATCACTATTACTACACCTGTTTAGATAGTGGTCTCTGTAGTCCACCAACTAACCAGGAACCATCACTATTACTACACCTGTTTAGATAGTGGTCTCTGTAGTCCACCAACTAACCAGGAACCATCACTATTACTACACCTGTTTAGATAGTGGTCTCTGTAGTCCACCAACTAACCAGGAACCATCACTATTACTACACCTGTTTAGATAGTGGTCTCTGTAGTCCAACTAACCAGGAACCATCACTATTACTACACCTGTTTAGATAGTGGTCTCTGTAGTCCACCAACTAACCAGGAACCATCACTATTACTACACCTGTTTAGATAGTGGTCTCTGTAGTCCACCAACTAACCAGGAACCTTCACTATTACTACACCTGTTTAGATAGTGGTCTCTGTAGTCCACCAACTAACCAGGAACCATCACTGTTACTACACCTGTTTAGATAGTGGTCTCTGTAGTCCACCAACTAACCAGGAACCATCACTGTTACTACACCTGTTTAGATAGTGGTCTCTGTAGTCCACCAACTAACCAGGAACCATCACTATTACTACACCTGTTTAGATAGTGGTCTCTGTAGTCCACCAACTAACCAGGAACCATCACTATTACTACACCTGTTTAGATAGTGGTCTCTGTAGTCCAACTAACCAGGAACCATCACTATTACTACACCTGTTTAGATAGTGGTCTCTGTAGTCCACCAACTAACCAGGAACCATCACTAATACTACACCTGTTTAGATAGTGGTCTCTGTAGTCCACCAACTAACCAGGAACCATCACTATTACTACACCTGTTTAGATAGTGGTCTCTGTAGTCCACCAACTAACCAGGAACCATCACTAATACTACACCTGTTTAGATAGTGGTCTCTGTAGTCCAACTAACCAGGAACCATCACTATTACTACACCTGTTTAGATAGTGGTCTCTGTAGTCCACCAACTAACCAGGAACCATCACTATTACTACACCTGTTTAGATAGTGGTCTCTGTAGTCCACCAACTAACCAGGAACCATCACTATTACTACACCTGTTTAGATAGTGGTCTCTGTAGTCCAACTAACCAGGAACCATCACTATTACTACACCTGTTTAGATAGTGGTCTCTGTAGTCCACCAACTAACCAGGAACCATCACTATTACTACACCTGTTTAGATAGTGGTCTCTGTAGTCCACCAACTAACCAGGTACCAGTCTGGTGGACAGAAAACTCTCAGTTCTCTAGTTAACAGATAATTATACTGATGGATCTGGTCTGTGTCTCTTCTCTCTACTTCCTGCTCTACCAGCTGGTCTTCAGCAGGAGGGTCCCCCTTATGATCCAGGTCCTGGTGCAGGTTTCTTCCCCCTTATGATCCAGGTCCTGGTCCAGGTTTCTTCCCCCTATGATCCAGGTCCTGGTCCAGGTTTCTTCCCCCTATGATCCAGGTCCTGGTCATAGATGGTTTCTGGAGAGCCCTTCATGTGGAGTCCATGTTGCTTGAGAAGCTGATCGGAGCAGGACCAAGCACCAACCATCTAACGTCCTTGTTGATCTTCATGAGGAACTTAGATTGGTTGCAGTTCCTGGACTGTCCGCTAGAGGCTGTAAAAGCACGTTCAATCATTCTAAACTGCCCGTAGGTGTGAATGTGAGCGTGCACGGTTGTCTGTCTTTGTATGCTGTCCTGCGCCTACTATGCGTCGGGATAGGCTCCGACAGACCCCCGTGACCCTGAGAAGGAATAAGTGGATGGATGGACAGAGGGGGGTAAATGTTTAAAAAAATGAAATGGTACGGATATTATGAACTAAGCTGAGCTGAACTGAACTGGACAAACTGGTTTGCTGACATTTATTCTGATCAAATCCTTCCAAATATCCTCAAGTGTCTGCTAAAGTGACACCAGAAGTGAGTGCTGCTAGAGCTGAAACCAGGACCAGCAGAACTCTGCTGGGACCTGTGGTCACCTGGCCTGCAACAATGCCATCGTGAGTGCAGGTCCCATTGGACCACCTCCTAGAAGGGTCCTGAAATGATCCACTATTGCTCCTGGTTCGTTCCGATGCCAGTGGTCAGAACCGTAGGTCCGAATCCAGACCCCAGTGGTCAGTAGATGAACTACAGGTCCGAATCCAGACCCCAGAGGTCAGTAGATGAACTACAGGTCCGGATCCAGACCCCAGTCATCGGTAGCGGATCTGTAGGACCAAATCCAGACCCCAGTGGTCAGTAGATGAACTACAGGTCCGAATCCAGACCCCAGTGGTCAATAGTAACCGTAATAAATGCTCGGGGGTCATGTTCTGGGTGTCTGGAAAGCGCCTAGAGACAATTTGTGTTGTAATAGACCCTATATAAATAAAATTGAATTGAATTGAATAGAGGAACTGCAGATCCGAATCCAGATCCCAGTGGTCAATAGAGGAACTGCAGATCCGGATCCAGACCCCAGTGATCAGTAGGGGAACTGGAGGTCCGAATCCAGACCCCAGTGGTCGGTAGGGGAACTACAGGTTTTCACACTTTTGTGTTGGATTCAAATTCACCGCTGAGGGTTTCACTGTAGGAAACATCCTTGCTGATCATCCAAACACACTCACTGACTTGCCTGCAGTCATGTGAGAACCCTGTGCGTGGGCTGACTTTCATATGATGACCTCATCGTGTCATTGAGGCGCTGTGGCCTGCAGGAGTGGTGGAGCTGCATGTTAAATGAAGTTTTGTGTGTTTGAACAAAGCCCACTGGCAGCATGTGAACAGCAGCCGTCTGCAGATGCAGCCTTCGCTGTCCCCGGTTATTCAAACGTAGCTTCGTTACCCGGCAACCAGCAGCCGACGGACAGGACTGCTTTGTTCAGAAGGAAAAGGGCCAGCGGGAAGGAAAGGACGGACGGACGGACGGACGGACGGACGTGGCTTCAGTGTGTGTGATGTTCAGGTGATTCCTTCCACCTGATGTCACAGCAAGGTTCTGCTGGAACAGCAACGTCTCCAGAACAAGGTGTAACACAACCAGCCCACATGGAAAACTCTTGTGTCCATCAGGGTTCTTTTTGTGTTTTCCTCTTTTCTCGTTGTGTTTTGTGAAGCTCTGCTGAAGGAAGTTTGCAGATTGTTTGTTTCACACAACTCAACAGTTTTAGCAGCTGCGCTCTTTAACACGGCTTACAAGCTAATCCACACACACGGGATTACTGATCAGCTGATCAGGAAAAAGCTGAGGACACAAAACACACACACACACAAACAAACACACACACAAAACACACACTCACACACTCACACAAACACACACTCATATGTATCGTATGTACGACAGTCTTAAGTTGGCTTTTGATTCTCTTCTAGAATCGATGGGGATTTTCCAAAAAGTTAACGAACCGACGCATCGTCTTAATCATACTCTTGATCTGGTCCTCGTCTACGGTGTAGAACCTGATCTGGTCCTCGTCTACGGTGTAGAACCTGATAATCTGTTAGTGTCACATGTTAACTCCCTCCTATCCGACCACTATTAAATAACATTTGAATTCAACATTGTCAACGTTAAGCATAATAGGAGGAATTACTTTAGCAGGTGTCTATCCGATAAAGGTATTACTAAATTTAGGGAGGCCGTTGCTCTCCATCTTCTTACAGTGGAACATAGTGAAGCAGTTGAGGGCTGTGACCTCGGTTCTACCTCTGCAGATGTTGATTTCCTTGTTGGTAGCACTGCAGATGTGTTGCATACAGCTTTAGATGTAGTTGCTCCTTTGAGAAAGAGGGTCTCTAACCATAGGAGTTGAACTCCCTGGTTTAACTCACATATTCGTATGTTAAAACAGAAAGTGCGTAAAATGGAAAGAAAGTGGTTCTCTTGTAGGTCTGTAGATATTTATTATGCATGGAAAGATAGTCTAATAGTGTATAAAAAAGTGCTTCGCAAAGCTAGAACAGCCTATTATTTAGTGTTAATAGAGGATAATAAAAATAACCCACATTTTCTGTTCAGCACTGTAGCCAGGCTGACAAAGAGCCACAACTCTGTTGAGTCGTGCATCCCTGCAGCTCTCAGTAGTGAAGACTTTATGAGCTTCTTTAGCAGTAAAATTGTCAGAATTAGAGAGGAAATCGGCCAGGCCCACCCGGCAGTGGCTGAGGGCATTTCTTCAACTTCAGCGACTCCCTTATGCTCCGACCTGACTCTAGACTGTTTGGTTCCTGTAGACGTCCTTGACCTGACTTTAGAACAGGGGTCGGCAACCCGCGGATCTAGAGCCGCATGCGGCTCTTTAGCGCCGTCCTAGTGGCTCCCTGGAGCTTTTTCAAAAATGTTTGAAAAACAGAAAAAGATGGGGGAGGTAAATATATTTTTTGTTTTAATATGGATTCTATAGGAGGACAAACATTCTTAATGTTTTCCAATGCTGTAAAAGTGTGCAGAATAAATCTTTAATTTCAACATTTCTGTCAACAAAGATGTGCGTCATAGCCTGCGACACACGTTTCTACCAGCAGGGCGGGATGCCGGACAGGTGGCTGCTGCAAACAAACCGGCGGCTGTGTGATGGGCCATGGATCCCAAAGGGAAAAGAGAGACATAACTGAGGAGAACAGAGGAGTCAACGTTTCTTGGACCGGATCAGTTGCATTCACTGCCAATGCGGAAGGATTGGCTGAATGTTTGCTCTGTAGCGAGAAGTTGTCAAATCACAAGAAGAGTAATGTGGAAAGACATTTCCAGGGATGCTACATTTGCAGCCGAGTACCCAGTTGGGAGTGAGAGGAAAAGTGAGATTGGAGAAATTCTGGAGAAATTAGAGGAGCGCAAAAATAGATTTAAAAAGTGGATGTCATCTCCAAACACCACTACTGCTGCAAGTTTTGCTGCAACCCGGGAGATAATAAAGCGTGGAAAACCGTTCACATACGGTGACATGAAGGACTCATTCATCAACATATCAGAACACCTATTTGCAGACTTCAAAAACAAAATCAAGATAATACAAAAAATTAAAGACAAGCCTCTCTCCGCTAAGACAGTGAAGGAAACTGGTAACATCACCGATCAGCAAACCAGGACATGAATTCAGCGCCAGCAAACTCACCTGTGATGAGTCCAGTGACGTGACCGATACGGAACAGAACTCCGATGGGCCGCAAGAAGAAATGATCAAATTAATACCAGATATAGATACATACAGCATATATATATATATATATATATATATATATATATATATATATATATATATATATATATATATATATATATATATATATATATATATATATATATATATATATATATATATATATATACACACAGCTTATTTAAGGCTTTTCATTTTTTGCGGCTCCAGACATATTTGTTTTTTGTTTTTTTTGCTCCAACATGGCTCTTTCAACATTTTGGGTTGCCGACCCTTGGTCTAGACTGTTCGGTTCCTGTAGACCTCCCTGACCTGACTCTAGACTGTTCGGTTCCTGTAGACCTCCCTGACCTGACTCTAGACTGTTTGGTTCCTGTAGACCCCCCTGACCTGACTCTAGACTGTTTGGTTCCTGTAGACCCCCCTGACCTGACTCTAGACTGTTTGGTTCCTGTAGACCTCCCTGAGCTGACTCTAGACTGTGTGGTTCCTGTAGACCTCCCTGACCTGACTCTAGACTGTTTGGTTCCTGTAGACCTCCCTGACCTGACTCTAGACTGTTTGGTTCCTGTAGACCTCTCTGACCTGACTCTAGACTGTTTGGTTCCTGTTGACCTCTCTGACCTGACTCTAGACTGTTTGGTTCCTGTAGACCTCCCTGACCTGACTCTAGACTGTTTGGTTCCTGTAGACCTCCCTGACCTGACTCTAGACTGTTTGGTTCCTGTAGACCTCCCTGACCTGACTCTAGACTGTTTGGTTCCTGTAGACCCCCCTGACCTGACTCTAGACTGTTTGGTTCCTGTAGACCCCCCTGACCTGACTCTAGACTGTTTGGTTCCTGTAGACCTCCCTGACCTGACTCTAGACTGTTTGGTTCCTGTAGACCCCCCTGACCAGACCTCAGTCTTCAATAGATGTAATTCATCCCAACTCGACTACTCAAACATGTTTTCTCTCTCATTGGTGAGGATCCTCCTGAAGATCCTCCAGCTGATGCAAAATGCAGCAGCGTGAATGCTGACAGGAACCAACAAGAGACCACGTCTCTCCAGTTTTACCTTTCCTCCATTGGCTCCCCGGAAAACTGAGAATCCAGTTCAACATTTTATTACTTGTTATAAAGTCCTAAACATCCAAACTCCTGGTTTTCTCCAAGACCTGATGGTTCCTCATGTTCCTAACAGAGTTCTCTGTTCTCAGGGTGCAGGTTTACTCGTAGTTCCTAGAAGATCCAGATGTAGATCTGGAGGACGGGTCTTCTGCTATCAGGAACCATCACTCTGGAACCAACTTCCAGTTTGGGTGAAGGAGGCTGACACCACCTCCACCTTTAAAACCAAACTTCCAACGTTTGTGTTCAGTAAAACATCTAGTTGGTGTAAACTTTAGTGTGTCAGGACCAGCAGTCACAGCTGCAGCTGCAGGACCAGACTAGAGCAGCTGGTCTTCAACACAGCTTCATCTGGATCTGCTGCTGTAGACCTGCTGCAGGGGGGCACCAACATGATCCACTGACTGGTGCCTTCACCTCCTCTGTTTCTCTTCACCTTCTCTGTTTCTCTTTGCCTTCTCTGTCTCTTCTTCACCTCAACCCTCATTTATTAACAATATCCCATAAACTTAATTGTGGTCCATTGTTCTGGTAGTTTTTTGTGCTGGTCTGGCCCTTCTTTTCCTCTTCTGTACATGTCCTGCAGACCAGAACCTCAGGAGCTGCTTGCTGACCTGCAGTTCCTCCTCTGACCATCCCAGTGTCTGCCTCCACCTGTCTGTATGGATGTCTGTTGGATACTTGCTGAGATCCCGACCTGCAGTCCTCATCCCCTTGTATCACCGTCTATCCATATATCACCCATATTCACAGAAGTCTAATTGGACTACTGATGATAGTTACTATTGTATCCTGTCTTGTACCTTTGACGGTGTCTCTATGTCTCTATTCTTTCTTATTTCTTGTTCTACCTGGCTGGCCTGGTCTGGTCCTGGTCCAGGTTTCTTCCCCCTCATGATCCAGGTCCTGGTCCAGGTTTCTTCCCCCTCATGATCCAGGTCCTGGTCCAGGTTTCTTCCCCCTCATGATCCAGGTCCTGGTCCAGGTTTCTTCCCCCTCATGATCCAGGTCCTGGTCCAGGTTTCTTCCCTCTTTAAGGGGAGTTTTTCTTGCCACTGTTTGGTTTAAGGTTTTTCTCCCACTAGGGGAGTTTTTTTACCTGCTCCCTACTCGGGGTCATGTTCTGGTCTCTGGAAAGATCTTGGAGAGAACTTGTGTTGTAAAAGACATTTATAAATAAAATTGAATTGTCACTGTTTATGCCGCCCACCTGTCCTCTTCCATCTGTAAATACCTGGTTGTCCTCCATCACACACTCGTTCACACACTCGTTCACACACTCGTTCACACACTCGTTCACTCAGTCACCGAGCTGCTCCGTCCCCGTCCTGTCTCTTCTTTGCTGCGCTTTCACGTCCCACCGTCGCTGATCTTAGTCCTCTTTGGCAGAATTTCTTAGTAGGGATCAATAAAATACAGTAGACTGTGAAGAGGCCTGGTGAAGGAAACACAAAGCATGACTATAAACTTATTTTAAATATCATCATAGACTATCATAAGCTATGGCCAGCCAAGCGAACACCGTTAAATGTGCTTGACGTGAGGTCGGCGTGTTCCAGACACGCCTCTTTTCTGTCCCTTTTTGTTGTTTTTTAATTTTTATCAGGTTAGGTTGAGCCACGTCTTACCAGCATGAAGCATAAAAAAGAGGCTCCAAAATCCCTCCTCAGTTTTGGATGACATCACAAGGGGGTGTGTCCAGACATTTTATACGACACGTTGTCCTGACCCTTTGAGTGTTTGCAGACGTTTCCTTCTTTCTGCAGAAGTGAGAGCACACCTGTTTGTCAGATTCTATGAGCTCCACATGTTCATCAGCTGATGTGTGCCAGCTGCTGTCTGATTGGCATGTGTGAGGTCACCTGCTCTCATGTTACACACCGGGTCCTGACTGGTCAAGTCTATCTCAATTTCAGTTTTTTTTCTATAATAATTATCACAGGAGCACTTTGGGACATGAGGAGGTGACCACGGTCGAAGAAGAGAAAAACCTGAGCTTGTTTATTCCTGTCACCATGGCAACCCGCCAGCGCTCACTGCCTCTCTCACACATACAGAAGCTGATTGAGAAGAGGCCCTGCCCCCATTCTGTGATGTCACACTTGGTAGAGTCTGACTGACCATTCAGAGGGAGGGGTTTTACGTAAGAGGAGGCGTCTGATACATCAATCAGGAGGAGGGGAGGACAAAGGGGTGAAAGAAAGAGGAGAGAGGCAGAAGGACGAACAGAAATAGAAGGGTGAAGAAGGATGAAGGGAAGAAGTAAATGAAGGAAAGACACTTACACAGGAGAGGAAAAGAAGGATGGTCAGACGGATGAATGGATGGATAGATGTAGAGAGGAGGATGTAAACAAGAGATGAAAGAGAAAGATAAGATGGAATAACAAAGAGGGACAAGAGAATGCTAGAAGGATTGAATGAAAGGTTAGAAGAAAGACAAAGTGTCAAAGACACAAAAGGGAAAATGGGAGTGAAAGGATGACGGGGACAGGAAAGAGAAATGGAAGTGCAGATCAATAGATGAGAGGAAAGAAAGAGGGAGTGAAGGATGAGAGGAAGTAGCAGGAGGAGGAAACAAAGGAGAGGAAGTGGAGGGATCAGTGGTAGAGTAATCTGGGACACCAAAGAGAACGTGGCTGTCTCCATGACAACCGTCTCCTGCAGGTTGGGGGGGGGGGGGGGGGGGGGGGGGGGGGGGTCGCTGAACACGTGCAGAAGTGGGGGCCTTCAGCTGACCGCTGTCGCCCCCCAGTGGACAGACACAGCTGATGCAGAGGAACCTTCTGGTGTTTCGTCCCCTTCTTTTCCTCACGTGTCATCTATCATACAACTTTACACCCGCATTTTAACTTAATGACGTATGGCAACAGGATGAATGTAAAGTTTAATTATGAGATATTGTAGAAGTGGTAGGATTAAATACATTTACTTCTTCCTGCCCCTTTTCAGACGTGTTAAACAGGATTCATGTGTTGTGTGAATGTCTATGTGTGTGCACGTATATGTAGGTTTGTGCACGTATATGTAGGTGTGTGCACGTATATGTAGGTGTGTGCACGTATATGTAGGTGTGTGCACGTATATGTAGGTGTGTGCACATTGAGTATTGATTTACTTTATAGATTTGTGTATTTGATAACAGATCCATTTATTTATATATTTATTTATATTATAGAATTATTTTCACAGGGTTCTGTGTGTTCAAGTGTGTGTATATGTACATTATGTATTTCTAGATTCATACTAGTGTTAATGTTGTTTTAAACGTGGTTTTGACGAGTCTGGAAAGAACCAATAAGACAAAAACAGAAACTAAGTGTATGTTCACAGAGAAACTCCAGCAGTTTGGTGGTTGTCTTGTTTGCTTGTTGCCAAATAATAAATGAGTCAGAATCACTTCATTCAATGCGGTTGTAGCTCCTGTTGTCAGAACATTTCTCATATCTGAAGTTGTAGTTGCATGTTTGACAAACAGCGGCAGCTCCTGAAAATAATCCTCTACTGTTAATGCTGGCAGTGAACATGTATATATACATGTCCCGGGTGGTGAAGGTGGCGCAGAGGACTGTGGAGCTCCTGGACCTGGATCTGGACCTGGACCTATGCCTGCACCTGGACCTGGACCTGGACCTGGACCTGGACCTGGACCTGGACCTGGACCTGCACCTGCACCTGCACCTGCACCTGCACCTGAACCTGAACTTGAACCTGAACCTGCACCTGCACCTGCACCCAAAAAAAAAAAAAAAAAAAAAAAACCACTTACACCGGAGTACAGGACTACCACACAGTTCAAGACCCCAGGTACAACAGACACCAGGACTACCACACAAGTCAAGACCCCAGGTACAACAAACACCAGGACTACTACAGAAGTCAAGACCCCAGGTACAACAGACACCAGGACTACCACACAAGTCAAGACCCCAGGTACAACAAACACCAGGACTACTACAGAAGTCAAGACCCCAGGTACAACAGACACCAGGACTACCACACAAATCAAGACCCCAGGTACAACAAACATCAGGACTACCACACAAGTCAAGACCCCAGTTACAACAAACACCAGGACTACCACACAAATCAAGACCCCAGGTACAACAAACATCAGGACTACCACACAAATCAAGACCCCAGGTACAACAAACATCAGGACTACCACACAAATCAAGACCCCAGGTACAACAGACACCAGGACTACCACACAAGTCAAGACCCCAGTTACAACAAACACCAGGACTACTACAGAAGTCAAGACCCCAGGTACAACAAACACCAGGACTACCACACAAATCAAGACCCCAGGTACAACAAACATCAGGAGTACCACACAAATCAAGACCCCAGTTACAACAAACACCAGGACTACCACACAAGTCAAGACCCCAGGTACAACAAACACCAGGACTACTACAGAAGTCAAGACCCCAGTTACAACAAACACCAGGACTACTACAGAAGTCAAGACCCCAGGTACAACAAACACCAGGAGTACCACACAAATCAAGACCCCAGTTACAACAAACACCAGGACTACTACAGAAGTCAAGACCCCAGGTACAACAGACACCAGGACTACCACACAAGTCAAGACCCCAGTTACAACAAACACCAGGACTACTACAGAAGTCAAGACCCCAGGTACAACAGACACCAGGACTACCACACAAGTCAAGAACCCAGATACAAACTGTACAAAGATGCCCCAAAAACAATCCAGCACACCATAACGGGATTCGAGATGTTGACAGGTAAAGCAGCCATGCAGCAACACAACCAGTAATCTGCACTGAATATGGGTTGGAAGTCCCCCTTGTTAAGGTTGGAGATACCTCCACGGCTGATGGAGAATGAAACAACAAAGATCCTGTGGGACTTCCAGATCCAGATCAATAAGTGACAGTGGTGATCAACAAACTCTAGAAGAGAGCAGTGGTGATTGATGTGGGAATCTCAAGTAACAGCAACATCCAGAAGAAGGAACATGAGATACTGGAGAAGTACCAGGGGTTGAAGGAGGAGATAGAGAACATCTGAAAGGAGAATACAGCAGTGGTGCCAGTGGAGCACTTGAATCTGTGTCCTCCAAGCTGGGAGAGGGGCTCCAAAAGATCCCAGGAACAACAGGAACCACATCAGAGATCTTGATCCAGAAGAGCACAGTCCTTGGCTTCTGCTAAAGGACCTGAGGAGGAGGAGATAAGATGAGATAATCAACATAAGAATATGTATGTTTAAATCTATGTCTTTGTGTGTGTGCGCGTGCATTTATGTGGATGCGTGTGCATGTGTGTGAGTGAGATCTGGTTGGGAAGAACATTTGTGCTCTTTTTCTCACATTTAATGTCGAAGAAGAGTCACTCAACCATTGTTCCGGGTCCTTCCTGTGCATCAGTGACATGTGGACATCAGCGTACATGTGGACATCAGTGACATGTGGACATCAGTGACATGTGGACATCAGCGTACATGTGGACATCAGTGACATGTGGACATCAGTGACATGTGGACATCAGCGTTCATGTGCACATCAGCGTACATGTGGACATCAGTGACATGTGGACATCAGTGACATGTGGACATCAGTGACACGTGGACATCAGCGTTCATGTGCACATCAGTGACATGTGGACATCAGTGACATGTGGACATCAGTGACATGTGGACATCAGCGTTCATGTGCACATCAGCGTACATGTGGACATCAGTGACATGTGGACATCAGTGACATGTGGACATCAGCGTTCATGTGCACATCAGTGACATGTGGACATCAGCGTTCATGTGGACATCAGTGATATGTGCACATCAGTGACATGTGGACATCAGTGACATGTGGACATCAGTGACATGGGGAAATCAATGACATGTGGACATCAGCGTTCATGTGGACATCAGTGACATGTGGACATCAGCATACATGTGGACATCAGCGTACATGTGCACATCAGCATACATGTGGACATCAGCGTACATGTGCAAATCAGCGTACATGTGGACATCAGCGTACATGTGGACATCACGTTCATGTGCACATCAGTAACATGTGGACATCAGTGACATGTGGACATCAGTGACATGTGCACATCAGCGTACATGTGGACATCAGTGACATGTGGACATCAGCGTACATGTGGACATCAGCGTTCATGTGCACATCAGTGACATGTGCACATCAGCGTACATGTGCACATCAGCGTAAATGTGGACGTCAGTGACATGTGGACATCAGCGTAAATGTGGACGTCAGTGACATGTGGACATCAGCGTACATGTGGACATCAGCGTTCATGTGCACATCAGTGACATGTGCACATCAGCGTACATGTGCACATCAGCGTACATGTGGACATCAGCGTACATGTGGACATCAGCGTTCATGTGCACATCAGTAACATTTGGACATCAGTGACATGTGCACTTCAGCGTACATGTGCACATCAGCGTACATGTGCACATCAGCGTACATGTGGACATCAGTGACATGTGCACATCAGCGTACAAGTGGACATCAGTGTACATGTGGACATCAGTGACATGTGCACATCAGCGTACATGTGCACATCAGCGTACATGTGGACATCAAAGACATGTGGACATCAGCGTACATGTGGACATCAGTGTACATGTGGACATCAGCATACATGTGGACATCAGCGTACATGTGGACATCAGCGTTCATGTGCACATCAGTAACATGTGGACATCAGTGACATGTGCACATCAGCGTACATGTGCACATCAGCATACATGTGGACATCAGCGTACATGTGCACATCAGCGTACATGTGGACATCAGCGTACATGTGGACATCAGCGTTCATGTGCACATAAGTAACATGTGGACATCAGTGACATGTGGACATCAGTGACATGTGCACATCAGCGTACATGTGGACATCAGCGTAAATGTAGACGTCAGTGACATGTGGACATCAGCGTAAATGTGGACGTCAGTGACATGTGGACATCAGGGTACATGTGGACATCAGTGTACATGTGGACATCAGCGTACATGTGGACATCAGCGTACATGTGCACATCAGCATACATGTGCACATCAGCGTACATGTGCCCATCAGTGTACATGTGCACATCAGCGTACATGTGGACATCAGTGACATGTGGACATCAGCGTACATGTGGACATCAGTGTACATGTGGACATCAGCATACATGTGGACATCAGCGTACATGTGGACATCAGCGTTCATGTGCACATCAGTAACATGTGGACATCAGTGACATGTGCACATCAGCGTACATGTGCACATCAGCGTACATGTGGACATCAGCGTTCATGTGCACATCAGTAACATGTGGACATCAGTGACATGTGCACATCAGCGTACATGTGGACATCAGCGTAAATGTGGACGTCAGTGACATGTGGACATCAGCGTACATGTGGACATCAGCGTACATGTGCACATCAGCATACATGTGCACATCAGCGTACATGTGCACATCAGTGTACATGTGCACATCAGCGTACATGTGTACATCAGCGTACATGTGGACATCAGCGTACATGTGGACATCAGCGTTCATGTGCACATCAGTAACATTTGGACATCAGTGACATGTGCATATCAGCGTACATGTGGACATCAGCGTACATGTGGACATCAGCGTACATGTGGACATCAGTGACATGTGGACATCAGTGACATGTGGACATCAGCGTTCATGTGCACATCAGTGACATGTGGACATCAGCGTTCATGTGGACATCAGTGATATGTGCACATCAGTGACATGTGGACATCAGTGACATGTGGACATCAGTGACATGGGGAAATCAATGACATGTGGACATCAGCGTTCATGTGGACATCAGTGACATGTGGACATCAGCGTACATGTGGACATCAGCGTACATGTGCACATCAGCATACATGTGGACATCAGCGTACATGTGCAAATCAGCGTACATGTGGACATCAGCGTACATGTGGACATCACGTTCATGTGCACATCAGTAACATGTGGACATCAGTGACATGTGGACATCAGTGACATGTGCACATCAGCGTACATGTGGACATCAGTGACATGTGGACATCAGCGTACATGTGGACATCAGCGTTCATGTGCACATCAGTGACATGTGCACATCAGCGTACATGTGCACATCAGCGTAAATGTGGACGTCAGTGACATGTGGACATCAGCGTAAATGTGGACGTCAGTGACATGTGGACATCAGCGTACATGTGGACATCAGCGTTCATGTGCACATCAGTGACATGTGCACATCAGCGTACATGTGCACATCAGCGTACATGTGGACATCAGCGTACATGTGGACATCAGCGTTCATGTGCACATCAGTAACATTTGGACATCAGTGACATGTGCACTTCAGCGTACATGTGCACATCAGCGTACATGTGCACATCAGCGTACATGTGGACATCAGTGACATGTGCACATCAGCGTACAAGTGGACATCAGTGTACATGTGGACATCAGTGACATGTGCACATCAGCGTACATGTGCACATCAGCGTACATGTGGACATCAAAGACATGTGGACATCAGCGTACATGTGGACATCAGTGTACATGTGGACATCAGCATACATGTGGACATCAGCGTACATGTGGACATCAGCGTTCATGTGCACATCAGTAACATGTGGACATCAGTGACATGTGCACATCAGCGTACATGTGCACATCAGCATACATGTGGACATCAGCGTACATGTGCACATCAGCGTACATGTGGACATCAGCGTACATGTGGACATCAGCGTTCATGTGCACATAAGTAACATGTGGACATCAGTGACATGTGGACATCAGTGACATGTGCACATCAGCGTACATGTGGACATCAGCGTAAATGTAGACGTCAGTGACATGTGGACATCAGCGTAAATGTGGACGTCAGTGACATGTGGACATCAGGGTACATGTGGACATCAGTGTACATGTGGACATCAGCGTACATGTGGACATCAGCGTACATGTGCACATCAGCATACATGTGCACATCAGCGTACATGTGCCCATCAGTGTACATGTGCACATCAGCGTACATGTGGACATCAGTGACATGTGGACATCAGCGTACATGTCGACATCAGTGTACATGTGGACATCAGCATACATGTGGACATCAGCGTACATGTGGACATCAGCGTTCATGTGCACATCAGTAACATGTGGACATCAGTGACATGTGCACATCAGCGTACATGTGCACATCAGCGTACATGTGGACATCAGCGTTCATGTGCACATCAGTAACATGTGGACATCAGTGACATGTGCACATCAGCGTACATGTGGACATCAGCGTAAATGTGGACGTCAGTGACATGTGGACATCAGCGTACATGTGGACATCAGCGTACATGTGCACATCAGCATACATGTGCACATCAGCGTACATGTGCACATCAGTGTACATGTGGACATCAGCGTACATGTGGACATCAGCGTTCATGTGCACATCAGTGACATGTGCACATCAGCGTACATGTGTACATCAGCGTACATGTGGACATCAGCGTACATGTGGACATCAGCGTTCATGTGCACATCAGTAACATTTGGACATCAGTGACATGTGCATATCAGCGTACATGTGGACATCAGCGTACATGTGCACATCAGCATACATGTGGACATCAATGACATGTGGACATCAGCGTACATGTGCACATCAGCGTACATGTGGACATCAGCGTACATGTGGACATCAGCGTTCATGTGGACATCAGTAACATTTGGACATCAGTGACATGTGCACATCAGAGTACATGTGGACATCAGCGTACATGTGCACATCGGCGTTCATGTGGACATCAGCGTACATGTGGACATCAGTGACATGTGCACATCAGCGTACATTTGCACATCAGCGTACATGTGGACATCAGTGACATGTGGACATCAGCGTACATGTGCACATCAGCGTACATGTGGACATCAGTGACATGTGGACATCAGCGTTCATGTGGACATCAGCGTACATGTGGACATCAGCGTTCATGTGGACATCAGTGACATGTGGACATCAGTAACATGTGGACATCAATGACATGTGGACATCAGTGACATGTGCACATCAGCGTACATGTGGACATCAGCGTAAATGTGGACGTCAGTGACATGTGGACATCAGCGTAAATGTGGACATCAGCGTTCGAGTGGACATCAGCGTACATGTGCACATCAGCGTACATGTGGACATCAGCGTACATGTGGACATCAGTGTTCATGTGCACATCAGCATACATGTGGACATCAGCGAACATGTGCACATCAGCATACATGTGGACATCAATGACATGTGGACATTAGCGTTCATGTGGACATCAGCGTACATGTGGACATAAGCGTACATGTGGACATCAGCGTAAATGTGGACGTCAGTGACATGTGGACATCAGCGTAAATGTGGACGTCAGTGACATGTGGACATCAAGGTACATGTGGACATCAGTGACATGTGGACATCAGTGACATGTGGAAATCAATGACATGTGGACATCAGCGTTCATGTGCACATCAGCGTACATGTGGACATCAGTGACATGTGGACATCAGCGTACATGTGCACATCAGCGTACATGTGGACATCAGTGACATGTGGACATCAGCGTTCATGTGGACATCAGCATACATGTGGACATCAGCGTTCATGTGGACATCAGTGACATGTGCACATCAGCGTACATGTGGACATCAGCGTAAATGTGGACGTCAGTGACATGTGGACATCAGCGTAAATGTGGACGTCAGCGTACATGTGGACATCAATGACATGTGGACATGAGCGTTCATGTGCACATCAGTAACATGTGGACATCAATGACATATGGACATCAGTGACATGTGCACATCAGCGTACATGTGGATATCAGGGTACATGTGGACATCAATTACATGTGGACATCAGTGACATGTGGACATCAGCGTTCATGTGCACATCAGTGACATGTGGACATCAGCGTACATGTGGACATCAGCGTTCATGTGCACATCAGTGAAATGTGCACATCAGCGTACATGTGCACATCAGCGTACATGTGGACATCAATGACATGTGGACATTAGCGTTCATGTGGACATCAGCGTACATGTGGACATAAGCGTACATGTGGACATCAGCGTTTATGTGGACATCAGCGTTCATGTGCACATCAGTGACATGTGCACATGTGCAAATCAGTGACATGTGCACATCAGTGACATGTGGACATCAGTGACATGTGCACATCATCATACATGTGGACATCAGCGTAAATGTGGACATCAGTGACATGTGCACATCAGCGTACATGTGGACATCAGCGTACATGTGGACATCAATTACATGTGCACATCAGCGTACATGTGGACATCAGCGTACATGTGGACATCAATTACATGTGCACATCAGCGTACATGTGGACATCAGTGTTCATGTGCACATCAGCGTACATGTGGACATCAGTGTTCATATGCACATCAGTGACATGTGCACATCATTTACATGTGGACATCAGTGACATGTGGAAATCAATGACATGTGGACATCAGCGTTCATGTGCACATCAGTGACATGTGGAAATAAGCGTACATGTGGACATCAGCGTTTGTGTGCACATCAGTGACATGTGCACATTAGCGTACATGTGCACATCAGCGTACATGTGGACATCAGCGTACATGTGGACATCAATGACATGTGGACATCAGCGTACATGTGGACATCAGTGACATGTGCACATCAGCATACATGTGGACATCAGCGTAAATGTGGACATCAGCGTACATGTGGGCATCAGTGACATGTGGACATCAGTGACATGTGGACATCAGTGTACATGTGGACATCAGTGACATGTGCACATCAGCGTACATGTGGACATCAGTGACATGTGGACATCAGCGTACATGTGGACATCAACATACATGTACACATCAGCGTACATGTGAACATCAGCGTACATGTGGGCATCAGTGACATGTGGACATCAGTGACATGTGGACATCAGTGACATGTGCACATCAGCGTACATGTGCACATCAGTGACATGTGGACATCAGTGACATGTGCACATCAGCGTACATGTGGACATCAGCGTTCATGTGCACATCAGTAACATGTAGACATCAGTGACATGTGCACATCAGCGTACATGTGGACATCAGCGTAAATGTGGACGTCAGTGACATGTGGACATCAGCGTAAAAGTGGACGTCAGTGACATGTGGACATCAGGGTACATGTGGACATAAGTGACATGTGGAAATCAATGACATGTGCACATCAGCGTACATGTGGACATCAGCGTAAATGTGGACGTCAGTGACATGTGGACATCAGGGTACATGTGGACATCAGTGACATGTGGACATCAGCGTAAATGTGGACGTCAGTGACATGTGGACATCAGGGTACATGTGGACATCAGTGACATGTAGACATCAGTGACATGTGCACATCAGCGTACATGTGGACATCAGTGACATGTGGACATCAGCGTACATGTGCACATCAGCGTACATGTGCACATCAGTGTACATGTGGACATCAGCGACATGTGGACATCAGCGTACATGTGCACATCAGCGTACGTGTGGACATCAGCGTACATGTGCACATCAGCGTACATGTGGACATCAGCGTACATGTGGACATCAGCGTTCATGTGCACATCAGTAACATGTAGACATCAGTGACATGTGCACATCAGCGTACATGTGGACATCAGCGTAAATGTGGACGTCAGTGACATGTGGACATCAGCGTAAAAGTGGACGTCAGTGACATGTGGACATCAGGGTACATGTGGACATCAGTGACATGTGGAAATCAATGACATGTGGACATCAGCGTTCATGTGCACATCAGTGACATGTGCACATTAGCGTACATGTGCACATCAGCGTACATGTGGACATCAGCATACATGTGGACATCAATGACATGTGGACATCAGCGAACATGTGGACATCAGGGTACATGTGGACATCAGTGAAATGTGGACATCAGTGACATGTGCACATCAGCGTACATGTGGACATAGGTGACATGTGGACATCAGCGTACATGTGCACATCAGCGTACATGTGCACATCAGTGTACATGTGGACATCAGTGACATGTGGACATCAGCGTACATGTGCATATCAGCGTACATGTGGACATCAGTGACATGTGCACATCAGCATACATGTGGATATCAGCGTAAATGTGGACATCAGTGACATGTGCACATCAGCGTACATGTGGACATCAGCGTACATGTGGACATCAATGACATGTGGACATCAGAGTACAATTAGACATCAGTGGTCATGTGCACATCAGTGACATGTGCACATCAGTGACATGTGGACATCAATGACATGTGGACATCAGTGACATGTGCACATCAGCGTACATGTGGATATCAGGGTACATGTGGACATCAGTGACATGTGGACATAAGTGACATGTGCACATCAGCATACATGTGCACATCAGTGACATGTGGACATCAGTGACATGTGGACATCAGCATACATGTGCACATCAGTGACATGTGGACATCAGTGACATGTGCAAATCAGCGTACATGTGGACATCAGTAAAATGTGTAAATCAATGACATGTGGACATCAGCGTTCATGTGCACATCAGTGACATGTGGAAATAAGCGTACATGTGGACATCAGCGTTCATGTGCACATCAGTGACATGTGCACATTAGCGCACATGTGCACATCAGCGTACATGTGGACATCAGCGTACATGTGGACATCAATGACATGTGGACATCAGCGTACATGTGGACATCAGTGACATGTGCACATCAGCATACATGTGGACATCAGCGTAAATGTGGACGTCAGTGACATCTGGACATCAGCGTACATGTGCACATCAGCGTACATGTGGACATCAGTGACATGTGGACGTCAGTGACATGTGCACATCAGGGTACATGTGAACATCAGTGACATGTGGACATCAGCGTACATGTGGACATCAGTAAAATGTGTAAATCAATGACATGTGGACATCAGCGTTCATGTGCACATCAGTGACATGTGGAAATAAGCGTACATGTGGACATCAGCGTTCATGTGCACATCAGTGACATGTGCACATTAGCGCACATGTGCACATCAGCGTACATGTGGACATCAGCGTACATGTGGACATCAATGACATGTGGACATCAGCGTACATGTGGACATCAGTGACATGTGCACATCAGCATACATGTGGACATCAGCGTAAATGTGGACGTCAGTGACATCTGGACATCAGCGTACATGTGCACATCAGCGTACATGTGGACATCAGTGACATGTGGACATCAGTGACATGTGCACATCAGCGTACATGTGGACATCAGCGTACATGTGCCCATCAGCGTACATGTGCACATCAGCGTACATGTGGACATCAGTGACATCTGGACATCAGCGTACATGTGCACATCAGCGTACATGTGCACATCAGCGTACATGTGGACATCAGTGACATGTGCACATCAGCATACATGTGGACATCAGCGACATGTGGACATCAGCGTACATGTGGACATCAGCGTTCATGTGCACATCAGTAACATGTGGACATCAGTGACAAGTGGACATCAGTGACATCTGCACATTAGCGTACATGTGGACATCAGCGTAAATGTGGACGTCAGTGACATGTGGACATCAGCGTAAATGTGGACATCAGCGTTCATGGGGACATCAGCGTACATGTGGACATCAGTGACATGCGGACATCAGTGACATGTGCACATCAGCGTACATGTGCACATCAGCGTACATGTGGACATCAGTGACATGTGGACATCAGCGTACATGTGCACATCAGCGTACATGTGGACATCAGTGACATGTGGACATCAGCGTTCATGTGGACATCAGCGTACATGTGGACATCAGCGTTCATGTGGACATCAGTGACATGTGGACATCAGTAACATGTGGACATCAATGACATGTGGACATCAGTGACATGTGCACATCAGCGTACATGTGGACATCAGCGTTCATGTGGACATCAGCGTACATGTGGACATCAGCGTTCATGTGGACATCAGTGACATGTGGACATCAGTAACATGTGGACATCAATGACATGTGGACATCAGTGACATGTGCACATCAGCGTACATGTGGACATCAGCGTAAATGTGGACGTCAGTGACATGTGGACATCAGCGTAAATGTGGACATCAGCGTTCGAGTGGACATCAGCGTACATGTGGACATCAGTGACATGTGCACATCAGCGTACATGTGCACATCAGCGTACATGTGGACATCAGTGACATGTGGACATCAGCGTACATGTGCACATCAGCGTACATGTGGACATCAGTGACATGTGGACATCAGCGTTCATGTGGACATCAGCATACATGTGGACATCAGCGTTCATGTGGACATCAATGACATGTGGACATCAGTGACATGTGCACATCAGTGACATGTGCACATCAGTGACATGTGCACATCAGCATACATGTGGACATCAGCGTAAATGTGGACATCAGTGACATGTGCACATCAGCGTACATGTGGACATCAGCGTACATGTGGACATCAGCGTACATGTGGACATCAATTACATGTGCACATCAGCGTACATGTTGACATCAGTGTTCATGTGCACATCAGCGTACATGTGGACATCAGTGTTCATGTGCACATCAGTGACATGTGCAAATCATTTACATGTGGACATCAGTGACATGTGGACATCAGCATAAATGTGCACATCAGTGACATGTGCAAATCATTTACATGTGGACATCAATGACATGTGGACATCAGTGACATGTGGACATCAGCGTACATGTGGACATCAGTGACATGTGCACATCAGCGTACATGTGAACAGCAGCGTACATGTGCACATCAGTGACATGTGGACATCAGTGACATGTGGACATAAGTGACATGTGCACATCAGAGTACATGTGCACATCAGCGTAAATGTGGACATCAGCATACATGTGGACATCAGCGTTCATGTGCACATCAGTAACATTTGGACATCAGCATACATGTGGACATCAGCGTTCATGTGCACATCAGTAACATTTGGACATCAGTGACATGTGCACTTCAGCGTACATGTGCACATCAGCGTACATGTGCACATCAGCGTACATGTGGACATCAGTGACATGTGCACATCAGCGTACATGTGGACATCAGTGTACATGTGGACATCAGTGACATGTGCACATCAGCGTACATTTGCACATCAGCGTACATGTGGACATCAGCGTACATGTGGACATCAGCGTACATGTGGACATCAGCGTTCATGTGCACATCAGTAACATGTGGACATCAGTGACATGTGCACATCAGCGTACATGTGCACATCAGCATACATGTGGGCATCAGCGTAAATGTGCACATCAGCGTACATGTGGACATCAGCGTACATGTGGACATCAGCGTTCATGTGCACATAAATAACATGTGGACATCAGTGACATGTGGACATCAGTGACATGTGGACATCAGCGTAAATGTGGACGTCAGTGACATGTGGACATCAGGGTACATGTGGACATCAGTGTACATGTGGACATCAGTGACATGTGCACATCAGCGTACATGTGCACATCAGCGTACATGTGGACATCAGTGACATGTGCACATCAGCATACATGTGGACATCAGCGTAAATGTGGACATCAGTGACGTGCACATCAGCGTACATGTGGACATCAGCGTACATGTGGACATCAATGACATGTGGCCATCAGAGTACAATTGGACATCAGTGGTCATGTGCAAATCAGTGACATGTGCACATCAGTGACATGTGTACATCAGTGACAGGTGCACATCAGTGACATGTGGACATCAGTGACATGTGCACATCAGTGACATGTGGACATCAGCGTACATGTGGACATCAGCGTTCATGTGCACATAAATAACATGTGGACATCAGTGACATGTGGACATCAGTGACATGTGGACATCAGCGTAAATGTGGACGTCAGTGACATGTGGACATCAGGGTACATGTGGACATCAGTGTACATGTGGACATCAGTGACATGTGCACATCAGCGTACATGTGCACATCAGCGTACATGTGGACATCAGTGACATGTGCACATCAGCATACATGTGGACATCAGCGTAAATGTGGACATCAGTGACATGTGGACATCAGCGTACATGTGGACATCAATGACATGTGGACATCAGTGACATGTGCACATCAGCATACATGTGGACATCAGCGTAAATGTGGACATCAGTGACATGTGGACATCAGCGTACATGTGGACATCAGCGTACATGTGGACATCAGTGACATGTGCACATCAGCGTACATGTGAATATCAGCGTACATGTGGACATCAGTGACATGTGGACATCAGTGACATGTGGACATCAGCGTACATGTGGACATCAGCATACATGTGCACATCAGCGTACATGTGCACATCAGTGACATGTGGACATCAGTGACATGTGGACATCAGCGTACATGTGCACATCAGTGTACATGTGGACATCAGTGACATGTGGACATCAGCGTACATGTGCACATCAGCGTACATGTGGACATCAGTGACATGTGCACATCAGCATCGTGTGGACATCAGCGTAAATGTGGACATCAGTGACATGTGCACATCAGCGTACATGTGGACATCAGCGTACATGTGGACATCAGCATACATGTGCACATCAGTAACATGTGGACATCAGCGACATGTGCACATCAGCGTACATGTGGACATCAGCGTAAATGTGGACGTCAGTGACATGTGGACATCAGCGTAAAAGTGGACGTCAGTGACATGTGGACATCAGGGTACATGTGGACATCAGTGACATGTGGAAATCAATGACATGTGCACATCAGCGTACATGTGGACATCAGGGTACATGTGGACATCAGTGACATGTGGACATCAGTGACATATGCACATCAGCGTACATGTACACATCAGCGTACATGTGGACATCAGTGACATGTGGACATCAGAGTACAATTGGACATCAGTGGTCATGTGCACATCAGTGACATTTGCACATCAGTGACATGTGTACATCAGTGACAGGTGCACATCAGCATACATGTGGACATCAGTGACATGTGGACATCAGCGTACATGTGGACATCAGTGACATGTGGACATCAGTGACATGTGGACATCAGTGACATGTGCACATCAGCGTACATGTGCACATCAGTGACATGTGGACATCAGTGACATGTGCACATCAGTGTACATGTGGACATCAGCGTAAATGTGGACGTCAGTGACATGTGGACATCAGGGTACGTGTGAACATCAGTGACATGTGGACATCAGCGTACATGTGGACATCAGTGACATGTGGAAATCAGCGTACATGTGGACATCAGCGTTCATGTGCACATCAGTGACATGTGCACATTAGCGTACATGTGCACATCAGCGTACATGTGGACATCAGCGTACATGTGGACATCAATGACATGTGGACATCAGCGTACATGTGGACATCAGTGACATGTGCACATCAGTGACATGTGCACATCAGTGACATGTGGACATCAGTGTACATGTGGACATCAGTGACATGTGGACATCAGCGTACATGTGCACATCAGCGTACATGTGGACATCAGTGACATGTGCACATCAGCATACATGTGGATATCAGCGTAAATGTGGACATCAGTGACATGTGCACATCAGCGTACATGTGGACATCAGCGTACATGTGGACATCAATGACATGTGGACATCAGAGTACAATTGGACATCAGTGGTCATGTGCACATCAGTGACATGTGCACATCAGTGACATGTGTACATCAGTGACAGGTGCACATCAGCATACATGTGGACATCAGCGTAAATGTGGACATCAGTGACATGTGGAAATCAGCGTACATGTGGACATCAATGACATGTGGACATCAGTGACATGTGGACATCAGCGTACATGTGGACATCAGCATACATGTGCACATCAGCGTACATGTGAATATCAGCGTACATGTGGACATCAGTGACATGTGCACATCAGTGACATGTGGAAATCAATGACATGTGCACATCAGTGACATGTGGACATCAGTGACATGTGCACATCAGTGACATGTGCACATCAGTGACATGTGCACATCAGTGACATGTGGACATCAGCGTACTGGTCTGATTTTAGCATCCATGGACAGTTTTTTTTGGGACAACTGTGATATTAATACTGCATGATTACCTGTGTTGAAAGTTTTGGATAGATCTGACAAGACTGAACCTGCCACCCCTCCGTTGTGAACTTAAGTTCAGGACTTCCAGAACAAAACAGCGTGTATCTGTGGAATCATCAGTCCTGAAGCGGAACTACATGGGCTGTAGGAGAAGCTCTGACGATGTTTTACTGATTTAATGATACAGGAGGTATTCTTATTGGTCTGTAACTGATAAAGGCTTGTTTGTCTCCTGATTTGTGGACTGGAGTTACAATTTCTTATTTCAAAATACTGGGAGCTTGTTCTCCAAATTTGAATTGTCAACGGCGATACCTCACTGTTAGATCCAGACCCTAGAGGTCAGAAGAGGAACCGCAGGTCTGGATCCAGATCAGTAGAGAAACTGCAGGTTCTCTTTATGTTCTGGATCAAGTCAGTCTAGCAAACTGGATGTGGCCCTCTTGGATGGAGTTGACGAGAACTCCCACAGTGGGGCTTCCAACCTACCTTCAGAGACCTGAGTTTGACCAGTCTTCTGTTACAAGGTCTAAGGTTCATACTGTCTCTGACATCCCGACCTGCAGTTCCACCTCTGACCATCCCAGTGTCTACCTCCACCTGTCTGTGTGGATGTCTGTTGGATACTTGCTGACATCCCGACCTGCAGTCCTCATCCCCTTGTATCACCGTCTATCCATATATCACCCATATACACAGAAGTCTAATTGGACTACTGATGATAGTTACTATTGTATCCTGTCTTGTACCTTTGACGGTGTCTCTATGTCTCTATTCTTTCTTATTTCTTGCTCTACCCGGCTGGTCTTCGGCAGGAGGGTCCCCCCTCATGAGCCAGGTCCTGGTCCAGGTTTCTTCCCTCTTATGATCCAGGTCCTGGTCCAGGTTTCTTCCCTCTTAAAGGGGAGTTTTTTCTTGCCACTGTTTGGCTTAAGGTTTTTCTTCCACTAGGGGAGTTTTTACCTGCCGCTGTTTATGTAATAATTGCTCGGGGGTCATGTTCTGGGTCTCTGGAAAGCGCCTAGAGACAACTTGTGTTGTAATAGACGCTATATAAATAAAATTGAATTGAATTGAATTGAAATAAATACGACAAAAGCAAAGTATAAATGAAGTATTTTATTTTGAATTTGCATTCTGTGAATCATCGCAGTTCATTCTGGAGCTGCAGCCTCAGCGTCCTTCCTCGCAGTGAGGCTGCAGACAGACATCCAACTGTTCTGTTCTTATTAATTCAGCAGAACAAGCCTCCTGAAGTCCAACCTTGCACCTTCTGCCTCTGAAAAGAAACTCAGACTTGACTACAGGCCCTCCAGGTTTCATCTGAAGAAAACCTCAGCGATGATTCGCCTAGAGCCTCCAAACTAGATGTGGACTTCAGTTCCTCAGTCTGTTCCACCTCGGTCTCTGAGGTTCTGTCTGAGTTTCTACCACCGTTTATTCTTTTGTTAGACATTCAGTCTTCCGAACATTTCTGAATTCAAAAGGGAAACGTTCAGCTCATTTCAAAAGCTGACAGAACTTGTTTAAACCCATTTTCTGAAGGCAATACTGGCTGGACTCGAACATCTGTTCAAGTGTTCGTTCTCCTCTTTGTGACAACTGACTTCCTGACCTCGTTCCAGCTGCAGTACCCGTTTGAGGCAATGGTTCTGCCGGATGCTAGCTGGTCACTGGGACCTGGACCTGCTGCTGGGACGGCACCTCTTGCTCTGCAACCCCCATCGGGCTGTTGATGTTGGGGTCTTCGTCCACCTGGTAACACTTCCCCAGGTTCTTGATAATGTTGCAGTTGTAGCGGGCCGTTTCTGCCAGACTATTTTCCAGAATCCAACCCTCCGAGTCTGAGTCCGGATCACCCAACCGGAGAACGTTCTCCATGGCTGTCTGCAGGTACCGGACTCCAGTAAGAACCAGCAGCTGCAAGAAAGTATTAAAAAAAGTTAAATGCTGAATAGCCTGGAGATCCCTGAACTCCTGGTTCAGGAACACATCTAGAGTGAATGAAGCCGCGGCTCACCGGCTCCTCAGCAGTCAGTTAATACAGAGCAGTTGTTGGAAAGGCAGTTCGTTTGGTAGAACAGCGCCCTCTGTTGGGTAGATGTTTGTGTGCAGACATTCCTGGAAACCAGTGATTAAAGTTGAACTCTCCTAACTCAACATCCATCCACTATCTATACCTACTTACTCCTTCTCAGGGTCACGGGGGTCTGCCGGAGCTGATCCCTGAGGCACCCTGGACAGGTTGCCAGTCCATACAAGGCCACATACAAGCACTCACATTCACACCTACAAGCTATTTTAGTATGATCGATCAACCTAGTTTGCATGTTTTTAGACTGTGGGAGGAAGCCGGAGTACCTGGAGGGAACCCACACAAGCACGGGGAGAACATGCAAACTCCACACAGAAAGACCCTCCGGGCCGGGAATCGAACCAGGAACCTTCTTGCTGTGAGGCAACAGTGCTGACCACTAAGCCACCGAGCTGCACCCAACTTAACACGCTCACTGCAAAGGTAGTCAGCTGTGTGCTGTTACAAACTGCGTCATTATGCCATTTAAGTTTTGCATAATTGTATTTTATTACTAGTTTTGTTTATTGTGTTGGTAAATCATATTGTATTGGCAGTTGCTGATTAGATTTTCAGAACCACGCCGATGTACACAGTGTGACAGTCACTTAATACGCTATGATGTTGATTTGTACTGACCCTTGCTGCGCATTGCTGATTTCTAGGATAATAAAGTCAGGTGACCTCAGATGGCCTCTTATGGGGAACCGTAGCGGACATCATTCCAGAGATTACAATCCTAACTAAATCACACCAACAATAGTTGTGCAAATATTTGAACTCCCTGTTCGAATAATGATGATAACAAGAAACCTTATTTTCTACAGTCCAGCCCTGAGCTCAGTCTTATCTTTGGGGTTTCACCATCAGAAAGCAGATTCCAAAGGAAAACTCCCCGGCACGTTTTCTTCCGTTTATGATGTGTTCACTTAGCGCTGGGATTTTGAGGATTAAAGCTGAACATTTCTGGTTTATTTTGTTTTGTTTACGTTGTTTATGTTTTCTGTGATTAGAAATGTCTTGAATGATCTCAGGGTCACCTCTTCACAGGTCCAGGAGCAGCTGTTAGGCATCATGCTGTACGTTCATCCACAGCAGCCCCAGTTTATCCTCCACGGGCTCCCCAGAAAGCTAGAAACGGGCCAGGCAGACCTGACTTCATGTGGTAGTGTTGATGGTGAGTACCTCAAAGAGCCAGATCAGGAGCACGGTGAGGCCGATGGACTGCAGGATGGAGGTGTAGTGGTCCAGCAGCGCCTGCCGACAGCCCTTCCTCCACAGGTTCTGCTGCTGGCTCTGCTCGCCGTAGTTGTAGTGGAGCAACGGGTTGCTGAGCTGCTGCTGGATGCAGGGCCGAGGGGAGAGGGTGCTGCAGCAGCTGAAGGGGACACTGTCCATCAGGTACCTCCCCTCCACGTTACTCCTCAGGCGGCTGTGGGGGAGGAGCAGGCGCTGTTAAAGCAGATCCACCACCAGTACAGATGTTCCTTTGACACCAGAACCATCTGCAGATCAACACTTGTGCAGAACTAAGATTGGTTGCAGTTTCACACCTGGCCACTAGAGGCTGCAAAAGTGAGTCAGTCTCCATCGACCTCCATGTTCAAGTATCCAAATTTAGAGCAGAAATAAACATATTTACAGTCTGGTTCAAATCGTTTGATTTTACATTCATGACAACTCTGGGGAGGTGAACTTGTTTGTACCATGACAGGAGAGTCTATATCAACCAATACATATGATTGATTAAACGTTGGCAAAGCAACCACCTGTTTATGTTAACTCAGCATCGGCTTAATGGTTGGGAATAAGCCTGCGCTGGTGCAGGAGGCTGAGAAGTTTCAGCTGCTGTAACTGAACTCACCTCGACACATAGCTCAGGCTCCAAAACCATTCTCTTTGAGAGGGGTTGGGTTCTGTTCGACTCGGGAGTTACTCAAGGTGAAAAGGGCCACACAACGGTAGGCATACTTAAAGCTCCCCAGCTCCTCCGATCTGAACCCAAGTGGTGTTTTGTTATTGGACTTCTGTGCTCATCATGGGTTTTCAATAACAAACATCATGTTCAAGCATAATATCAACATGTGCACTTGGCACCAGGACACCCTAGGTTGATGATCGATGATCGACTTTGTAGTATCATCGGACATGCGGCCACATGTCTTGGACACTTGGGTGAAGAGATGAGGGGAACTGTCAACTGATAACCACCAAATGGTGAGTTGGCTCCAATGGTGGGGGATGCTGTCGGAAGGAGCTTCAACTCCCATCTCCAGTAGAACTCCCAGATTCTGCGGAAGGCTGGGGACATTGAGTCAGAGTGGACCATGTTCTCTGGCTCCATTGTAGACGTGGCAGCTCAAAGTTACGGATGCAAGGTCTCTGTTGCTTCTCAGGCGGCAATCCTGAACCTGGTGGTGGACACCAGGAGTAAGTGTCAGGCTGAAGAAGGAGTCTTATTGAAGGAGTCCTGTGGTACTCCTGACACAGTTGATGGGAACCACAAGATTTCATCTCTGCTTTTTGCAGATGATGTTGTCCTGTTGGCTCATCAGGCCAGGACCTTCAGCATTTTCCGGGGCGGTTTGCAACTGAGTGTGAAGTGGCTGGGATAAGAATCAGTACATCCAAGTACCTCCACAGTACCTCCAACTAGTGAGGGAAAGATGGAGTGCGAGATTGACAGACAGCCTGGTGCAGTGTCTGCAGTCATGCGGTCGATGTACTGGACCGTCTTTGTAAAGAAAGAGCTGGGTCGAAAAGCGAAGCTCTCGATCTACCATTCCACCCTCACCTATGGTCAGGAACTTTGTGAAATGTCCGAAAAATCCTCCCTTAGAGATAGGGTGAGAAGCTCAGTCATCCAGGAGGAGCTCGGGGTGGAGTCGCTGCTCCTTCACATCGAGAGGATTCAGCTGAGGTGGCTTGGGCATCTGTATAGGATGCCTCCTGGACGCCTCCCTAAAGACGTGTTCTAGGCATGTCCCACTGGGAGGAGGCTCCGGGGAAGACCCAGGACACGCTGGAGAGACTATGTCTCTCGGCTGGCCTGGGAACGCCTCGGGGTCCCCGAGGGGGTGGATGAACTGCGAGCTCTTACATATGGAGGAGCCACAATACTTTTACTAATTGTAGTGATACTACACACACAGTTTACTGGCGCACCCACGGCTCTCACATCACATTTCATACAACAGCGCTCACACTTTGTCTCTGGCATGCTGGTTTTGTGTGTAGAAAGGATGAGGTCCACAAAGTGAGGAGGACGACTGCGGTAACATGACGATTATGGATAAGGAAGTAATAATGGGTAGCCATTGGCTGAGCTGACTGTCAGTCAATCATATTATAAGTGAATGTATTTATTGCGTCATATAAACTCTGCTGCCCTAGTTCAAAAACAACCACCCCCTCAAAGTTGTCATGGATGTAAAATCAAAAGACTGAGCCCAAAATATTTTTTTGAACCTGTAAATATGTTTATTTCTGCTCTAAAGTTGGATGTTTGAACATGAACATTAATGGAGACTGACTTGCTTTTGCAGCCTCTAGCGGTCAGGTGTGAAACTGCAACCAGTCTTAGTTCCATGTCAGACTTGTAGGTGCAGGAGTGAGATGGTTGGTGTAGCCTACAACCAGGAGTCACCAGTCACCCTTCCTGCAAACAAGAGGGAAAAAAAGACAGACGGACACGGACCACCGTCAACATCAGCCCTGAGTAACCTATAAATGCATTTAATGTTTATGTATAAACCAGATGTCATGTCGTTTACCTGGAAGGGGCGGAGTCTGTCAGCTGGCTGATGCCAGTTAATTATTCACTCTAAAGTGCGGTTTATTCCTGTTGTAAACATGAAGTAACCGTACTCGTTTAAGGTCGTCTCGGATTCAATTCCATTCAATTCAATTTATTTATATAGCATCTATTACAACACAAGTTGTCTCCAGGATCTTTCCAGACACCAGAACATGACCCCGATCAGTTATTACATAAACAACGGCAGGTAGAAACTCCCCTTTAAGAGGGAAGAAACCTGGACCAGGACCTGGATCATGAGGGGGAAGAAACCTGGACCAGGACCTGGATCATAAAGGGGAAGAAACCTGGACCAGGACCTGGATCATAAGGGGGAAGAAACCTGGACCAGGACCTGGATCATAAGGGGGAAGAAACCTGGACCAGGACCTGGATCATAAGGGGGGACCCTCCTGCTGAAGACCAGCCGGGTAGAGCAAGAAATAAGAAAGAATAGAGACATAGAGACACCGTCAAAGGTACAAGACAGGATACAATAGTAACTATCATCAGTAGTCCAATTAGACTTCTGTGAATATGGGTGATATATGGATAGACGGTGATCCAAGGGGATGAGGACTGCAGGTCGGGATGTCAGCAAGTATCCAACAGACATCCATACAGACAGGTGGAGGCAGACACTGGGATGGTCAGAGGAGGAACTGCAGGTCAGCAAGCAGCTCCTGAGGTTCTGGTCATGTACAGAAGAGGAAAAGAATGGCCAGACAAGCACAACAAACTACAAGAACAATGGACCACAATTAAGTTTATGGGATACTGTTAATAAATGAGGGTTGAGGTGAAGAAGAGACAGAGAAGGCAAAGAGAAACAGAGAAGGTGAAGAGAAACAGAGAAGGTGAAGAGAAACAGAGAAGGTGAAGAAAAACAGAGGAGGTGAAAGGCACCACTCAGTGGATCATGTTGGTGCCCCCCTGCAGCATAGGCCTATAACAGCATATCTACACCGAAGCTGTTTAAGATGAGCTGCTCTAATCTGGTCCTGCAGCTGCAGCTGTGACTACTGCACCTGACACATTAAGGTACTAAATATACACTAACTATATGCTTTATTAAACAGAAATGTTTTAAGTTTAGTTTTAAAGGTGGAGGTGGTGTCAGCCTCCTTCACCCAAACTGGAAGTTGGTTCCATAGTGATGGTTCCTGGTAGCAGAAGACCCGTCCTCCAGATCTACATCTGGATCCTCTAGGAACTACGAGTAAACCTGCACCCTGAGAACAGAGAACTCTGTTAGGAACGTACGGTACTATCAGGTCTTGCAAATATCGCGGTGCTAGGCCATTTTGGACTTTATATGCCAGTAATAAAATTTTGAATTGGATTCTGAGTTTTCCAGGGAGCCAATGGAGGGAAGCTAAAACTGGAGAGACGTGGTCTCTTGTTGGTTCCTGTCAGCACTCACGCTGCTGCATTTTGGATCATCTGGAGGATCTTCAGAGAATTACTTGGACATCCAGCCAACAACACGTTACAGTAATCTAGTCTAGAAGATACGAACGCATGAATTAGTTTTCCAGCATCACTCTGGGAGAGGATGCTCCTGATCTTTGTGATATTACGGAGGTGGAAAAACGCGGTTTTACAAACCTGATTAATATGCTGTTTAAATGACAAATCCTGATCAAATATAACGCCAAGGTTTCTCACAGTTTTACTGGAGGCCATCACAAGACCATCTAATCCCTTCCTAAGCTGTTTGGGACCACAAACAACAACCTCTGTTTTATCAGAATTTAGTAGCAAAAGATTTCTGGACATCCAGTCCTTGATGTCCTTAATACACATCTGAAGTTTGTCTGATGGATCTGTTTCATCTTCATAGACAGATACAGCTGCGTATCATCAGCATAACAATTAAAATTAATGCAGTGGTTCCAGATAAAACTTCCCAAGGGCTGCATGTATAAACTGAACAGGATTGGTCCTAGAACTGAACCCTGCAGGACACCATAGCAGACCCTCGTCTGTACTGAAGAAACCTCATGAACATGAACAAACTGGAATCTATCAGACAGATCTGATTTAAACCAACCTAGAGCTGTTCCTTTAATCCCAACAACATACTCTAGTCTCTGCAGTAAAATGCTGTGATCTATAGTATCAAAAGCAGCGCTGAGGTCCAGCAGAACCAGTATGGATACTAATCCATCATCTGAGGTCCAGCAGAACCAGTATGGACACTAATCCATTATCTGAGGTCCAGCAGAACCAGTATGGACACTAACCCATTATCTGAGGTCCAGCAGAACCAGTATGGACACTAACCCATTATCTGAGGTCCAGCAGAACCAGTATGGACACTAATCCATTATCTGAGGTCCAGCAGAACCAGTATGGACACTAACCCATTATCTGAGGTCCAGCAGAACCAGTACAGACACTGATCCATTATCTGAGGTCCAGCAGAACCAGTACGGACACTAACCCATCATCTGAGGTCCAGCAGAACCAGTACGGACACTAACCCATTATCTGAGGTCCAGCAGAACCAGTATGGACACTAACCCATTATCTGAGGTCCAGCAGAACCAGTACAGACACTGATCCATTATCTGAGGTCCAGCAGAACCAGTGTGGACACTAACCCATTATCTGAGATCCAGCAGAACCAGTATGGACACTAATCCAGTATCTGAGGCCATAAGAAGGTCATTGGAGACTGGAACCAGTGCTGTTTCTATGCTATGATGCATCTGAACCCTGACTGAAGAACTTCAAATAGATAATTTCTATACAAATGGTCACACAGCTGCTTCAACGACCTTTTCCAGAATTTTAGAGATAAATGTAAGGTTGGAAATCGGTCTATAATTAGATAAAATGTCTGGGTCAAGAGAGGGTTTTTTAAGTAATGGTTTGATTACTGCGACTTTAAAAGCCTGTGGCACATATCCTAAGACTAGGGACAAGTTGATCTGGTCCAGTATTGTCGGTCCAATAAGAGAGAAAACATTTTTAAGTAGTCGAGTTGGGATGAATTAGTTCTATTGAAGACTGAGGTCAGCTCAGAGAGGTCAACAGGAACCAAACAGTCTAGAGTCAGGTCAGAGCATAAGGGAGTCGCCGAAGTTGAAGAAATGTCCACAGCCACTGCCGGGAGGGCCTGGCCGATTTCCTCTCTAATTCTGACAATTTTATTGCTAAAGAAGCTCATAAAGTCTTCACTACTGAGAGCTGCAGGGATGCACGACTCAACAGAGTTGTGGCTCTTTGTCAGCCTGGCTACAGTGCTGAACAGAAAACGTGGGTTATTTTTATTATCCTCTATTAACACTGAATAATAGGCTGTTCTAGCTTTGCGAAGCACTTTTTTATACACTATTAGACTATCTTTCCATGCATAATAAATATCTACAGACCTACAAGAGAACCACTTTCTTTCCATTTTACGCACTTTCTGTTTTAACATACGAATATGTGAGTTAAACCAGGGAGTTAAGCTCCTATGGTTAGAGACCCTCTTTCTCAAAGGAGCAACTGCATCTAAAGCTGGGTGCAACACATCTGCAGTGCTACCGACAAGGAAATCAACGTCTGCAGAGGTAGAACCGAGGTCACAGCCCTCAACTGCTTCACTATGTTCCACTGTAAGAAGATGAAGAGCAATGGCCTCCCTAAATTTAGTAACAGCTTTATCGGATAGACACCTGCTAAAGTAATTCCTCCTATTATCCGTAACGTTGACAATGTTGAATTCAAACGTTATTAAATAGTGGTCGAATAGGAGGGAGTTTACATGTGACACTAACAGATTATCAGGTTCTACACCGTAGACGAGGACCAGATCAGGTTCTACACCGTAGACGAGGACCAGATCAAGAGTATGATTAAGACGATGCATCGGTTCGTTAACTTTTTGTAAAATCCCCATCGATTCTAGAAGAGAATCAAAAGCCAACTTAAGACTGTCGTTGTCAACATCCATATGAATGTTAAAGTCGCCCACTATGATGACTTTATCTGTACTGATCAATAAACTAGATAAGAAATCTGAGAACTCAGACAGAAACTCCAGATAAGCTCCAGCAGGAGGCCGGTAAACTACCACCAACAAGACTGGCTTCTCTGATTTCCAGCTCGGCAGTTTTAAACTGAGCGTGAGGCTTTCAAACGTATTATAATCACATTTAGGTTTGGATTTTATTGTAAGACTGGAGTCGTAGATCGCCGCTACTCCTCCACCTCGACCTGTGATTCGAGGAATATGATAATTAAAGTAACCGGACGGCGTCGATTCATTTAAACTTACAAACTCTTCCTCTTGGAGCCACGTTTCTGTTAAGCAGAAAATGTCACTCCGGGTCTCAGTAATTAGATCGTTTACTAATAGAGACTTCGAGCTTAAAGATCGTATATTTAGTAACCCGCATCTAATTGTTTGGTCTTTAGTTCGCACTAAATGCGTATTTGTTTTTATTTTTACGAGGTTTTTTTGATTAACGCCTCTATTACGGCGCGCTTGGTGAAGATTTGGAGGACGGGGAATCGATACGAAATCTATTTCACTTGGCACCTCGTTAGAATCTCCGATTACATCATTTACTTCTACCTTTTTATTGGCAGGCGATAGTCCTGGAGAAGTAGCAGAGAAGCGTGTAAGACTGCAGCTCTGCATCCCGGCCTGGACCCTGGATTGTCAGGGGGAGGAGCTAATAATATCAGCCAGATTTCTAGAGATAAGAGCTGCACCATCCCGGGTGGGATGAATGCCGTCTCTTCTAAGCAGACCAGGCTTTCCCCAAAACGTCTTCCAATTGTCAATAAAGGCCACGTCGTTTTCTGAACACCACCGAGACGACCAGCGACGGAGCGACAACATGCGGCTAAACATGTCATCACCGGTCAGATTGGGGAGGGGACCAGAGAAAACTACGGAGTCCGACATGGTTTTGGCGTAGTTACACACCGAGACAATATTGATTTTAGTGACCTCCGACTGGCGTAGCCGGGTGTCATTAGCGCCGACATGGATGATAACTTTACTGTATTTACGATTACCCTGTGCCAGCAGCTTCAAGTTTGCTTCGACGTCGCCGCTCTGGCCCCCGGGATGCACCTAACTATGGTCGCTGGAGTCGGCCTCACATGCCTCAAAATAGAGTCGCCAATCACCAAGGTCGGTTTCTCAGCGGGTGTGTCGCTGAGGGGGGAAAAACGGTTAGACACGTGAAGCGAATGGTGGTGTTCCGTGCGCCTTTTGGGACTACGCTTCCTCCGAACCGTCACCCAGCCGCCCTGACTGCCCGGCTGCTCGGGGGCTGCTCGGGGGCTGCAGGGGGGCGGCTACCAGTGTAGTGGATTTTCTCAACGTCCAATTATTTAACTATTACCTTAAAAAATAAGCCTTAAATCTATAGTAGTAAATTACTGATGAGAAGTCTCCACGGAGCAATAATGAGACAGAAACAGCTGGCGTCCAAGTCTTAATGCTGGTTTATTGTAGAGTTACAATAGTAGCATGCATGAGAAGTAGCCCGGGCTAAGTCTGAAGATGTACAAAAGTCCCTCTCCTTTTCTACTGTTTTGGGGCTTGGGGACACTCCCCCTGGCCCTTTTCTCGGTTAGTCTATTTTCTTTGATCTTCTTCCATTAGGTATTTCATATCATTCTTACCGGTGTCTGGTCTGATCATTCTGGGTTTTTTAAAAACATAAATAAGGCCCCTCCTCTAACTAGAGGGGTGATCTTACAGCAGGATGGCTCCTTCTCCTACACAACTCAGGTCGTACGACCTTGGTGACATTCCTCAAATATTGTGCTCCTAAGACATGTCTTACTCAGATCTTACAGGCCATATATGAGTGTGTACACACATCAAAGGCATCGTACCCACACCTGTTCATACATCAAAGGCATCGTACCCACACCTGTTCATACATCAAAGGCATCGTACCCACACCTGTTCATACATCAAAGGCATCGTACCCACACCTGTTCATACATCAAAGGCATCGTACCCACACCTGTTCATACATCAAAGGCATCGCCTCAACACATTATCTGCCCCTCTTATCAACACATTATCTGCCCCTCTTATCAACACATTATCTGCCCCTCTTATCAACACATTATCTGCCCCTCTTATCAACACATTATCTGCCCCTCTTATCAACACATTATCTGCCCCTCTTATCAACACATTATCTGCCCCTGTTATATAGCAATAATTTTGTTGTGACAGGTTAATTAGGCAGCTGGCTCTCTGGGTTCACACCAGTATCTCTGCTTCCATGGGCTCTTCTCCTTTCATCATTACAGACAAGCTTACATGATGCATTACAGTTCTTATGGTGAGTATAAATTCAGTGATTAGACATCATTCAGTGATTAAACAACATTCAGTGATTAGACGCCAACCAGTTACTACACCAGCAGCTACACCTGGCCGGTCCGCCGCTACTTCAGCCTGACGAGCTACCGAGTCAACCGGACTATGGTCTAGTTGGTGAACCGGACCTCGAACTCACTGAGCCTCGCCTCCAGAGCTACAAACAAACTACATTTTATACACTTACCGTCTTTACTAAAGGAGGCAGAGGAATAAGTGAACATTTCACACACTGAGCAGTAAGAAGGAGAAACGGTGGAGAGGAGGCCATGCTGAGAGGACAGGAGACGGTACCTGTACCGGTGACTGGTGGAAATGAAAGTTAAATAAGAGAAAAGGTACAAGTGCTCGATTCAAAGAGAAGTTTACAAGATGTAGTGTTTTATTATCAAAACAAACTAAAATCAGAGTTTAAGGATTCGAAGAATCAGAGCCTGTAACGCCGTGCAGACAGACACAGACCGCCAACAACAAACAGGAAGTGACGCGATACGTTACCCACCCAGAACACACAGCGGATTCGGTGACTCGTTCATCGACACGACCTGCTCACACTTCAGCTGAGCGGTGACGGAGGCGGTGGGCGGAGACCAAACAAACACGTGACTCTGGTGAATGACATCTTAACTGCTAATGTACCTGTAGTTGTGATTCCAAACACACACCTTCTGGTTCTCCAGTTTTCATAAACATTCCCATCCAGCATCTTCCTGTTCAAGGTTACAGGGATCTGCAGAAGAAGTTACACCGGACACGTCAGCAGTCCTCACTGACAACCACCACCCACTTCAACCAATTCAGACTCACCTATTTAATAAGCATGCTTTCAGACGCGGGAGGAAACTGGAGTTGAACCAGGAACCTTTTAGCTGTGAGGTAACAGTGCAGACCATTTAACCAGGGTACAACTGACACTGCCTCGATAAGCACCATAAGCAGTTAGGCTGGCCCATAATCCACGAGGGCCCAGGCCCATCCAGCCCTGATTGGTCAGCCAAAAACAGTCAGGCCAGAAATGGAGAGCCAGGGCCACCTGGACGGCCCCTAGTCAGCACTAGAAGAAAGGAAGTGGCCTGGCTCTGCTTCAGTGGGCTCACTTTGGCTCCATAGTGGCAAAATGGTGAATTACTCTTATTTTAAAGATAACTTGGCGGATTTTAGTGTTAAACCTAAGTGTCAAGACCTCTGCAAGAGACGGGCTAAGCTAAAACAGGTAGCTGGTGACAGGTGAGTCATGATGGGCGTGTCCATCTGACTGTCAGGCTAGTTTTCTCCACCCATTTGTACATCAATACAGTGTTTTCTTTACCCTGGTTCAAAGACTGGATCACCATCAGCTCTTCATCAAGATCCGCACAAGTCTGCTACTAACTAATCTGAGTCAGATGTGCTGACCCTTAAAGTCCAGGACTGAGGCCTAGGATCAAAACCCAGCTTTACAGGAATAACTGGACCTTGACAGAGTCAGTTCCTGCCACCACGGTGCTGTGAGAGATGAAAAAGCAGCTTCAAAATCCTTCTTCAGAAACCTGCAGGTCACATCACAAGAGGTTTCTCCACTTCTTTTTATTCAGTCTACGGGACTAAGGGATGGAGCAGTAACAGTTACACAGGGTGCCTTTAGTGCAACCTCACTGACTTGACAGCCTTTAAAATGTGTCTTCATGGTTTAGTCCTCCTCATTTCTAAAGGTCACCGTTTCATATTCTGAAATCTAGTGCAGCGAAAAAGATCCATCTGCATGAAGATGAAGTGTTGTCACCGAGCCATTATTAATTTAACCAAGGGGGAATATCACCTGAGTACTCCGGTACCGCTTCCACGGGCTCTGCTGATCATCATCACTGATGAGCTGATCGTCAGCCGCTGAGCAGACCTCTGGAAAAGCAGATGTTTTAGCACTTTGCTGGTCTGGAGCAGGCCAGCACGGTGGCTTAGTGGTCAGCACTGTCGCCGTAGCGGGAAGGTTCCTGGTTCGAGTTGATTCTTTCTGTGGGGAGTCTGCATGTTCTCCCTGCGTGGGTTCCCTCTGGGTTCTCCGGCTTCCTCCCACACTCCAAAGACATGTGTGCTAGTTTAATTGGTTATTCTAAATTGCCAGTAGGCGTGAGCGTGAGCGTGAGCGTGAGCGTGAGCGTGAGCGTGAGCGTGAGCGTGCACGGTTGTTTGTCTTTGTAAGTGTCCCTGTGATGGACTGTTGACCTGTCCAGGTGGACCCCTGCCTCTCTCCTGTAATGAGTCGGGATAGGCTCCGGCAGACCCCCGTGACCCTGAGAAGGAATAAGCAGGTATAGATAATGGATGGATGGTCTGGAGCATTTGGATGTGTGTTAACACAATACCAAGAGGGAAAGACATCAGCAATGGACATAGGAGAAAAATCCCCCATGGGTTATATCTCACAGCATCCAGACCTCAGTGAACATGTTAAATATGAAATTCCATGACAGCACAACCAGAAGAAGACTGAACCAGGAGAAAACCAGCTCTGCCAAAAAGAACACGGAAACATGATGGAGGTGTACCAACCAGCAGACTTCTGGAACAATGTCCTCTTGACAGATGCTCCTATAGTATTTAGGAGGGTATGTGTCAGCCACTTACAGCGATCTCATCGCCACCATTGACAACTAGATCACCAGCAGGTGTGCAGATGTCAGCAGATGTCAGTCAGTTACTGATCTGCAGTATTCACAAAGCCAAAAGTGAAAAAGGTCAGCGATAAACTTAGAAAAACAAACACCCACACTCCATCTCAGAGTCTACAGGCCTCGCCGAGCATGTTAAAGGTTAAGATTATTGATATCACAGTTAGAAGAAGAACATGGAGGCACAACTGAGGTTCAAAAACCTGCATCTGAACAAACCAGCAGACTTCTGGAACAACGTCCTCTGGACAGACGAGACCAACGTGGAGATGTTTGGTCTTCATGTCCAGAACCATGTTTGGAGAAAACCAGCAGAAACAACTCAGAGCTGCACAGTGGTGGAGGGATGGTGGTCTGGTCAGTCTTTGAGTGGATCATGAAGTCCTCTGTAGACCAGAGTGTTCTAGAGACACATGTGAGGACATCTGACTGACAGCTGAAGACTGGCTGAAACTGGGTCATGTGACAGGAAATGAACCCAAACACAGCTTCAGATCTACATCAGAATAATGAAAAATTAAAGAATCGAAGTTCTGCAATGACCTGGTCAAAGTCCAGACCTGAAACTGGTTGAGATGCTGTGGTGGACCTTCAGAGAGCTGTGGAGATCTGAACGTCCAACAACCGCAATGACCTCAAGCAACGTTGGAAAGCAGAACGGACCAGACCTCCTCCACAACCATATGAGACTCTGATCAAGTCAGACAGGAAATGCTCTGTCAGGACTATAGAACTTCCAGTGGATCAGGACTTAGGTCTTTGGACCACACAATCTTCTGCTAGCTAACAACAGACTCCCTTAGACCACTTACTCTAGTACAGCGCTGCTGCTCATGTCTAGGTACCGATTGCTGATCCACTGGACCTGGAACCAGTCCCGGTAGCCAGTGTTCCCGCAGCACTGGAACTGGATCTGCAACAGGTCTAGAGTCCTCTTCAGGTAGCAGCGACCTGGGGTGTCTGTGTCCTTGTAGTAGCGCATGGTGCTCCTCAGACCCAGGAACAGGGACTCGTCTAGCTGACCCCGGATGCTGTAGCACGTGAGCGCCCCCGCCAGGACGCAGGCGGTGAAGAAGAAGCTGCAGGCGACGTAAGGCATCATGACCAGCTTCCAGCGCAGGAACCTGTTGGTGTCAGTGCAGTCCAGGCAGATCTTAGCGCCCAGGAAGTTGATGGCACTTGCAGCCAGTCCTGTGGTGATCAGCATGTGTGGCACGTACATGATGCCCTCTTCTGACATCACATCCTGCCACTTCTGGATCTCCACCCGCAGGAACAAGCCAAGGGCAAAGAGGATGGTCCCCGTCGCCACGGAAATCCAGTTGAGCAGCCAGAGGACCTCGGCTAGCTTCTGTCTCTCTGCTTTGGTGAAAGTCACCTTACCGACCGCCATGGCGACCCTCCGCTGTTTCAGCACCTTACGTCCTCAAGGAAGACATGATCCAGGACTGAAGCTGCCTAAACTGCAGTACCACTCATGTCTGCTATCAAAAATGTGATCATGGAGCCTAAATGTTCTCCAGGAAATGACTCGTGTTCCTGTCTGAGGCTGATCCTTCAACGACAAAACAATTTAATCTGAGTGTTTAAGGCTGCAGCTCTCATCTGTTATAAATCCTGGATTTGCCAGGCTGAAAGCCACGTTACCATGGAAACCCGAAGGCACAAGAACAACATTGTAAGTCAGTGAGCGAGCAGTCGATCTTCATCTGGGTCCTGTCCGGCCCGTGTCCCGTTTATTAACGCAAACGATTTTCTGCAGACAGCAGTTGGTTGTTTCCACGTACGACATCCTGGATTCTGACAGAAACACTCTGAAACTCAGCTGCTCCTGTACCAAGGATAAGACCCAACTCCAGTCCTGGTTCTGTCCAGGTCCGACCCACATGGAGGTCCAGCTTCTGCGTGTCCTCTGTCCTGGTGAAAGCTGCAGGACAGAGGAGGTAGAGGAGCAGTCGCTGCTGCTGCAGGGTGTCATAAGGAGCTTAAGGAGGTATTTTAGTTGTTCCATGGCCGACATGTGCTCTCAGACAGGTGAGAGGTCGGAGACGTTCTGGTGTCCTGAAAGATTAAAGAAATCATCTGTCCCCATGACCTGTCAAAAACACTGATCATGTGAACATGAACAGTTGCTGAGTAAAAGGTTATCCAGGTTTCAAAGCTCACATTTCTCCAAAACCAAAAAGACTCACCGCCAGGGTGGCTTCCAGCATTCTGGGGCACCGGGATTCTGTTTGGGGGTGGGGCTTCTAGTTTCTGAATTTACAGCGTGATGAAGGTGTTTCAACCCTTTAAGGTGAGGTGTGCTGATGGCTTAAGTGTCACTCTTTAGACAGAAACGGGACAGGTTTTTGAGGGTTAAGTCAGGGGTTTCTTAAGATCTGCTGGAACACAGACCACTACAGGAGATCCTTCAGGCCACAACAGGAGATCCTTCAGGCCACTACAGGAGATCCTTCAGACCGCTACAGGAGATCCTTCAGGCCACAACAGGAGATCCTTCAGGCCACTACAGGAGATCCTTCAGACCGCTACAGGAGATCCTTCAGACTGCTACAGGAGATCCTTCAGGCCACTACAGGAGATCCTTCAGACCGCTACAGGAGATCCTTCAGGCCACTACAGGAGATCCTTCAGGCCACTACAGGAGATCCTTCAGGCCACTACAGGAGATGCTTCAGGCCACTACAGGAGATCCTTCAGGCCACTACAGGAGATCCTTCAGACCGCTACAGGAGATCCTTCAGGCCACTACAGGAGATCCATCAGGCCACTACAGGAGATCCTTCAGGCCACTACAGGAGATGCTTCAGGCCACTACAGGAGATCCTTCAGACCACCACAGGAGATCCTTCAGACCGCTACAGGAGATCCTTCAGGCCACAACAGGAGATCCTTCAGACCGCTACAGGAAATCCTTCAGGCCACTACAGGAGATCCTTCAGACTGCTACAGGAGATCCTTCAGGCCACTACAGGAGATCCTTCAGACCGCTACAGGAGATCCTTCAGGCCACTACAGGAGATCCTTCAGGCCACTACAGGAGATCCTTCAGGCCACTACAGGAGATGCTTCAGGCCACTACAGGAGATCCTTCAGACCGCTACAGGAGATCCTTCAGGCCACTACAGGAGATCCTTCAGACCGCTACAGGAGATCCTTCAGGCCACTACAGGAGATCCTTCAGGCCACTACAGGAGATCCTTCAGACCACCACAGGAGATCCTTCAGACCACTACAGGAGATCCTTCAGGCCACTACAGGAGATCCTTCAGACCGCTACAGGAGATCCTTCAGGCCACTACAGGAGATCCTTCAGGCCACCACAGGAGATCCTTCAGACCGCTACAGGAGATCCTTCAGGCCACTACAGGAGATCCTTCAGGCCACTACAGGAGATCCTCCAAACCTTTACAGGAGATCCTTCAGAACGCTATAGGACGCTTAAGATTTGCTTGTCAGAAACCTGTGAATGACATCACAGAGGCTTTGTCACATAAGTATATGATTAATGCTTTTAAAGCATATTTGTTATTTTTCACACCCAAATTATAAAACTCAGTAGTGGAACTATACATCTGAATCCAGACCCTAGTGGTCGGTAGAGGAACCATAGGTCTGGATCCAGACCTTAGTGGTCGGTAAAGGAACCATAGATCTGGATACAGACCCTGCTGGTCATAGCAGAACCTAAATTCATAGTCCAGATACTGCTGGTTGTTAGAGGATTTGCAGGTCAGGGAGCACCTGGTTAATACAGATCCTGGTCGTCGGTAGAGTGAGCGCAGGTCTAGATCCAAGCCCTTGTGGTCTTAGCAGAAACGCAGATCTGAGTCAAAACCCTGGTGGTCGTTAGAGGAACCGCAGGTCTGGATCCGAACCCCGGTGGTCAGTAGAGGAAGCACAGGTCCGGATCCAGACCCGCAGGTCCTCTACTGACCACCGGGGTCCGGATCCAGACCCGCAGGTCCTCTACTGACCACCGGGGTCCGGATCCAGATAGAGAGTTCATCTCTATTGACCTCTATGTTCAAATGTTCAACTTTACAGCAGAAATAAACAAACACTGTGAAAGCGATCAATAAATAAATAAAGCAACACTTTGAAAACACATGAGATCACAATGTAAAAACATCCTGCCGGATGTCTGTGGGCGTGGACGCCGTTGTTGGTTCGGACATGTTTATTTAGGCTGTTTTCAAAACAGAACATATGATCCCACTTTTAGCGTGAGAAAAGTGTACAGTAAGACTCAAACAAACAAACATCAACCAAAAGACAAACAAGCAAATGAAACCCAACAAAAAAAACTGGTATTTGCATCACAGTGAATTGAACCGACAGAACAGACTCCATCTATTCCAGTCCGGGTCAATCAGTCACATGCCAGAGGGGTGGGTCCCAGGTTCCACCGAACTCACTCTTCAGGCCGTCGGACGCGTATCCGATTTTTTCCAGTTCAATGTTCTGCGTCATGTCTTTTATTCAGTGGTTGTGTGATGGCATGACAGCATTCACGTCCTCACAGCAGCATGAAGAGCTGCGAAGAGCTGCAGTGCATTAGTGCCGGCATGGTACCAAACAATGCAGCTGTTCAGCCGGGCTCAAGGAAAGACGACCAACAGTGAGCGTTCAGGCCAAAGCCAGAACAGATGATAGAGTGCCAGCATCTGTTTGCACCGCTCACAAATAGGACTCAGATTCAAAATTAGTCTGGGCAGCTTAGCTCTAGAGAAATGAAGACGGTGTTTCAGAGCATGTCTTCAGAGCACTTGTGGAAGAGGAGAGAACCTTCACAAGAGCAGCCTCCATTCCTCTTCTGTGAGGGAGACCTCCACACCAGTCTCCCGCTGTTCCAGTCTCCCGCTGTTCCAGTCTCCCGCTGTTCCAGTCTCCCGCTGTTCCAGTCTCCCGCTGTTCCAGTCTCCCGCTGTTCTCTGGTGGAAGATGAGGAGGGATTATGAGACGTCCATTAAATTACAGTCAATTCTGAACATTCCACCTTTATTTAACACATTAATTAATTGATGGCAGAGAATCCAGGGTGGTAGATGGAGGAAGAACTGGATAGAGGTCAGTCCTAGATAAACCAAATGTATTTGATAGTTGCTCAGAGCTGGTGAATATATCATCAATATACAGATCCTTAACACTTCGTATGCCTTGCCATGCCAAACTTGGAATGCTTAGAGATGGGCCAGAAGGTGGTTGCTGATCGCCAAAACGATTTTCATATTGTCTCAAACTGGTGGCAGGAATCCACACAGCAAGGCTGCCGGAGAACGCGGTCTACAGGTGGCCACGTCAGTCTAAAGACGCGCAGGAGCTTCTTCCTGATTACACACCGCCACGTGGATTCAAATGCAGCCCCGCAGTATGAGCGCAGGTTAGGGAGGGAAGCCCGCCTGTTTCTTTGGCTTCTCCATGTGCCGTAAAAAAAAAGTGACCAGGTTAATGCAGGATTTAGTGACCTCCACTTTACCAAAGAGAGTTTAAATGGCACTTCTGGATAGAGCTCTAACTTTATTTTGAAAAAATAAACAATAATAGAATAATATATAAATATAAATAATAAATTGTATATATTACCATAAAAATTGCATTTGCATTGTTTTTGTAAAATAAATAAAAATATGAACTACAAATGTAAATGAAATGTCCAAGTAAATAAATTGTTGGATTAAAATTAATAAATACAATTTAAATATTGTCAAGTACGTAATAAACTTGTGAATATAATAATAAAAAAATACAATTCAAGTTTTATTAAATAAAACTGTTTGATCAGGACGGAACTGATTTTTTTTCCCTGTAAAAGAAACAAACAGCTGTCTTTGTTTACGCTTTTATTTTGATGACGTCACATGGCGGGGGGTGGAGTTGTACCAGTCTCTCCCAACCCCTGTCAATCACACCATGACATCACGTATCCGGAGCGTTTCCGGTGCAGGAGGGCGGGGCCTCCGTGTTCCTGGGGGAGAAACAAACAGGTGTGTCACGTCAGTGTGCAGCAGCAGAGAACATCTTCCGAAAGCGGGATTTCCTTCTTCAAAATAAAAGCTTAAATCATAGCATTTTTTTTTCATCATCCTTCAAAATTTATATTATTATTATTATCACATTTGTCTGTCATCTTTAAAGAAGAACACCAGTAAACCTCTGGATTTGTAACAAGTCTCGACCTGCCCAGGTGCAACCCATCTCTGTTCTTGATAATGTCGAAGAAATATTAACTACATTTCTGCAAACAAAATTTATCATTAATACTCAACTCTGTCAAATCCTGTTTAATAATTTTTATCAATCATAATATTTATGAAAAATTATTAATTAACAACTGTTTTTATTGATTATTGAATCTGAACCAGAGTCTGATAGTAAGTTTTTCTATAGCCAATTCAATGTACATACCTGTAGTTTTATATTCCTTTTATTTATTACTATTCATTGATAGTATATTGTGGCAAGGGCCTTGTGGTGTGCTTCTGGAAGAATTGTCACAAATCCCAATAAACACACTCCTAAACCTTGTGGACAGCCTTCCCAGAAGAGTTGAAGCTGTTACAGCTGCAGAGGAGAACTGACGTCATGAACCCTCTGGATCAGGAATGGGAGGTCACTGAAGTTCATATGCGAATCAAGGCAGGTGAGACGATGCAATCATCTGATCATGTGGGCTGTATACTAGGAAAATACAACCTTAGGTCAACAGAAAGATATTTGTTACTCGCCAGAAGTGATGCGGAAGGTAAAAGTCTTGAGGGCAATCCAATGACTGACACGTCTCCAGTTACCCAGACCACCATCCTTCCACCACCATGCGGCTCTGAGGTGCTTCTGTTGGTTTTCTCCAAACATGGTTCTGGACATTCAGACCAAACATCTCCACGTTGGTGTCATCTGTCCAGAGGACATGGTTCCAGAAGTCTGCTGGTTTGTTTAGATGCAGTTTTATGAACCTCAGTCGTGAGACTCCTGGAAACTTCCAAACAAATCATCCTGGTTCAGTCTTCTTCTAACTGTGATATCAATAATTTTAACATTTAAAATGCTCAGTGAGGCCTGTAGACTCTGAGATGGAGTTCCTGGGTGTTTGTTTTACTCCTAAGTCCATTGCTGATGTCTTTCACTTTTGGCACTGTGTTAAAACACATCTGAATACTCCAGGTCAGTAACCTGACAAAACATCTGTTTTTACAGAGGTCTGCCCTTCTTCTGGTGATCAAATTGTCCATGATGGCGATTAGCTGTAAGTGGCTGACACTTACCCTCCTAAATACTATAGGAGCAGTAATGTTATTCTTAGGATTGCCCAGCTATTATCCTGGATAATGCAGGATTATCCAGGATAATAAAACTAAAAAAAGCAGGAAGAGGGTTCTTTATATTTGCATGTTTTAGAAAATAACTAATCACTGTGAAAAAGGTATGTATTGCTTTCCCCTACAGATGATTTGTATTATGTTTTTACAAAGAAATGCTGTTATTAGAGGAGTTTGTTGATTTCTGCTCATGTTTTGTGACTATTTTACTTTTACTGTGTCTATGAGTGTTTTCTGCAGATATTTCCAATTTTTTTGACACGCAGGAGTCTTTTATTGTGAAGCACCGTTGACCGGAAGCGGGCTTCCCGCTTCGTAGCTTGTCCTAGATGATCCGACCTGGATTCAGCCATATTCCCACCGCTCAGCCACACCGGCGGCCACCTCAAACTCGGCGAAACCTGCCCATAATCCCCCGGCGCGGTGCTTCCCGGTTCTCTCGGACCTTGTGTTGCCAGTCGAGCCGGCCCCGGTGCTCCCAGACCCGCTCCCGGGCTGAAACACCGACCGGCGGACATGGAGCAGCGGCGGCGGCCAACCTGAGAGTCGACGCTGTTCCCGACGTCCCGATCCCTGGGAGGAAAGTCCAGATTTACCGGATTAAAGCCAATGCGGAGCGCGGACGGACGCGGGCCTGTTGGCTGCTCGGCTGACGACGCGACGCGGTAACCGGCGGACACCGAACCGAAGCGGATCCAAACGTCGGGAATGTTCTCCCGGAGCTAACGAGCTAGCCGCTGCTAGCAGCCTCGGCAGGAAGCGGCGCTTCAGCGGCGGCAGACTCTCGGACCGAGCGGCGGGCAGTGGTGGGGGTCCCAGCGGGGGACTGGACGCTCGTATCCGGGCAGGATGTCGGCCAAGGAGAGGCTGGAGCGGCTGGAGGAGCTGCTGCTGGAGCAGAAGGCGGCGGGCTGTCTGAGCATGGAGGCGCTGCTCGACCTGCTGCTCTGCCTCTATACGGAGTGTTCCCACTCCCCCCTGAAGAGGGAGAAGCACATCACCGACTTCCTGGACTGGGGTAAGAACCAGATCCAGAACACGGACCTGCACCGGGAGACACGCGCTCCTATTCCTGAGATTCCTGCCCTAAATGTCTAGAACGATTACATCTTAGAAACTATAGACACGTTTATGTGTGTCGCACATTTCAGGTACAAGTCGATTCAAAGTGCTGCGCACTAAACGATGTTTAACAATGCATAAAAAGGAATAGTTTAAAAGCAGAATTAAAGACAGAAATAAGTTAAAAATAAAACAAGCGAGATGCAAGAAATAAAGCAACTATAAGGTGAATTTGAAAACAATTGAAATTAATTTGGCATCAAAATAAAGGTGTCACCTGTGAAATTGCATCAGAAGTGTAAAATGTAAAAAGTGTACATATAATCAGAGCAGAGTGAATAAAAACAGCAGAAAGCTGACTAAATCTTTTACAGCTCGTTTTTATTTGGATTCATAAAGGGAAAACGTAACAGCTAGAAATACACTCTTCAACATCTCACCATGTACTGGAATAAGATTGATTTTTATTTGTGGATTAGGAGATTTCCCAGGTTTTGAGTGTTAATTGGCTGTGAAGATTCAACAGACTAAACAAAGTGAACAGAAGGTTCACGACTCCACATCACTGCAGGGACTATCCAGTCATAGGAGAGACGGCATGCTGGTGGCTGGGTACCTCTGGTGTAGAGTTCAAGCTTTAACAGAACCAGCCCAGACCTCCCACATGATTCTGATTTGTTTCTCAAACTTTGGATTCCACCAATCCGGTGGAAGTTTTCTCACAAATGTGTTGTTTATGTTGAAACACCAAATTTGAATTCAGTGTTGTAGTCTAGAAAATTAAGTTCTGTTTTGTTTTTAATTCTTTGACTTTTCTTTTTACAGAATGATGTCTTAGCTGCTTAGTGTTTGAACGGTCTTGTTTAGATGGAAATGGTTGTTACAGCATTAATGCTCGGGGGGCCGTACAAGTGGGTCTGGCGGGCCGTACAAGTGGGTCTAGCGGGCGTCGTAGAAGTCTTAAAATTGGACTCTAGAGTCCTGAAGGAGTTCTTTCAGTATGGTTGAAGGGTTTCCATGGTAATCAACGCATTTCCAGGCTGCTGCAGCAGCACAGATGAGTGTGGCTGCTGTTGAAGCTCAATTTGACCCAGTTTGCTGGTTCAGGCTGTCCTGGTTTCTTTGACCTGGATCCAACCGGTCCAGGACGCTGAAGGTTCTGGATGTCTGACTTGGATTAGACATTGCTGATGTAAACCCTCTGGACCGAGAAACGGATAGTTTTCTGTAAATGATGTTAAACCCTCAGCTGGTTGTGGTTTCCAGAGACAGATGCATGACATGGAGCTGTAGTGAGGGATGGAGGTGACCCAGTAACGAGGAGAGACGGCACCTAAAATGTGATAAAATATCTGCATGCAGCACAGCAAACAAACGGGAATTACAGAGTTAATCTTTCAATGCAGGTTCTGCTTGAATGAAACACAGTTCCAACACCAGGTGGCTAAGAGAACAATCGTTAAAAAGACGAGAAAGCAGCGACCAGCTGCTCCATGATAAAAACCCCAGCCTGTTAGTGGCGATGACCACTCTGACACAAAACTCACCGAACTACAAAAATCAACTGGGCTTTCTGCAGTCCAACTCTGAATTCAGTCTCATATTACACAAGATGTGCTCATTTTAAATGAGTGTTTAATTTTTGAGCGGGAATCTCATGAGCAGGTCTCGTTAAGAAGTTAATCCAGGACGTCCTTCTCAGAGGTTGTTTAAAGGGAAACATAAGAACTCTAAAACTAAACCATATCCACTGATCCAATCTGGTCTAACATAACCTTTATTGATGTGTTTTGTTTATGATAGAAGTGTTTGTTCTGCATTGGTCAGAACCAGGTCTTTGGGTTTAGTTCTGAATGTGTTTTCAGTTCTGGGTCCAGCTGAAATGAGGCCGACTTTCGTACTGACACGTAAACGTCGTTGATGTTGATGGAACTTGCATGAAGTCAATTCCAGACTCCAAATAAGATTTTTAGAGTGAGAATCATGATCCGTTAGTATGTTACACTTTTTCACAAAATTAGAGTGAAATAAAGGAACCGTTGTGGGGATCGGTGTTTCTGCTGAACAGCGTTTATCTTGTTATGACTGTAATTCTCGTAACTCTTCGTAACTCTCTGTAGCTCATCCTGGGAGACTTCTCTTTGACTTAATTAGAAAGAAAATCTCGGCAAAAATGGACTAAAACATCTTTAGTCTCTGATAAATGATTGCGGTTGTCGCCACCGCTGCTGAGAGAAGAAAACACGAAGGCAGCGGAGGATCATTCAGATGGGCGTTGAGAGGTGAAGTCCTTATGTAATGCATTAATAGTGATTAAATGGTGTTGCAGCACAGCTGCATTGTATTCACAAGGACATAAACAGCTGGAAACTACATTTTGATTGATCTTCACCGACTACATCACATCCAGCGCTGCCAGAGACGTGGAAATGTGCAAAAAGACGTTTCCATGACACTTTGTGATAAACTGGATTATCGACACGTCTATAAAAACACCTCATGAAAGTGTTTTTTTTAGTTAAAGATGTTTCTATTACAGGTTTTTCTTTTAGATGTTTTGATTTTGCGCTCCTTTTATGGATTTCCTGCTTGCATGTTGGTGACGTAACAAATGATGTAGGGTCCAGTGGTTTGTAAAAGCAAGCCAGTCTTTGTAGAACGTGTTCGGAACCGGGTCTAGCATCAGCACCGATTTTGAGTTAGTTGAAAAGCCCTATGACGTTAAGCTTCTGGAAGAAGAAAAAGCTGCTGTGATGCATTTCTTTTTGCGCATGCGTGACCCAGATAAATCTGATCTGAGATCAGATGAGTTAGAAATGAGTGAGGCGCTGCCAGTCTGCAAGGTCCTAGAGCCCTCCTTTTATCACTCATCAGTATTGTTTTCTGTTGCATATGTATTTTTACTGTTGCTCTGCAACTAACAATTTTTTAGGAAGTTGATGTTTGTATAATTGGCTTGCGTGTCATTAGATTTTGGTAAAATAAACATTACAGGCCTACAGGACTTTTTTCCCACAAAAGTGGCTAGCAACAAATCCAGCGACTTTTGTGAAGGATTGAAGACTCTGGTACTCTATAACTTGAGGGCTTGTATCATTTTCATTTTCTCAGGCAGCGGCCCGTGCTGCCGTGGGTCCCTCCCCCTTACTGAAGCAGCCCCTCCCCCACACCAAGACGCTCCCAGCTGCAGTCACAGCAGGAGACATTCACCTCTCCCTGTCCAGATGCAAATAAATCAGGCATCCGCAAATCTAAAGCTGATCTTGTGCTGGCCCAGGGACAATGAATTATATGAGAATATAGACAATTATTATTCAAATTAATTTAATGATTAGAAAATAATATTTAATTGTGCTGCACTGGCCTAAAGTCAGGACCAAGGAGGAAAGCTGGACCTAATTTGTTGCTCTAAACGTATTGAATGTTTTTCACTCCTTCATTTTACCACTCCCACCACTTCGTTTTTCTCTCCTGCACCATCCATCACAATTTTATATACCGGTCGTAAAGCCAGTAGCTGTTTTTTTTCGCTTACGAGTTCACAACACTTGTTAACATAAACTTGAAGTGGTTCCTGCTATTTGGAAATATTTCAAATTGGACAGCACAGTTGCCTCACAGCAAGAAGGTTCCTGGTTCGATTCCCGGACCAGCGGGAGTCTTTCTGTGTAGAGTTTGCATGTTGTCCCCATGCTTGCCTCCCTCTGGAGTTGATTGATGATTCTAAGTTGCCCGTAGGTGTGAGTGTGCATGCTTGTTTGTCTCTGTATGTGGTCCTGTGGTAGACCAGGGTGGACCCCTGCCTCTCGCCTGTAATAAGTCGGGATAGGCTCCGGCGGACCCTGCAAAGGATAAAGCGGGTATAGAAGATGGATAGATGGATGGAAGTGGCACAGGTTTGAGTCTCAGCCTGTTGCTTTTTCCTGCATGTTTTCCCCCCTCTCTCTACTAATTTCCTGTCTGCTTACTTTAAAAATAAATTCCACTAGAGCTACAAAAGTTTTAAAAAAACAACAAAGAAAGCTGCACATGCAGTGCTACAGCAACTTCTACTGTTTGCAAATTGGGAATTGTTTTTTTTCTCTCCTTTTTTGTGGGTTGCCAAAGTATCGGATAAGAACTTGGTATTGTCTGATACTCAAAATCAAATGAAAAAGCAAAACAAAAAGTGATCAGGACATTCCTTAAATGCATGCCCGGTGGTCGGCGGAGGACCACCAGGTCTTCTGCTGACCACCGGGGCCCGGGGCCAGACCTGCAGGCCCCGGGCCCCGGTGGTTGGTAGAGTAGATTTTCATTGTCATGTTCGAGTTTCTTTGTGTTCCAGAAATGTTTTGATTTTGTGTGTGTGTGTGTGTGTGTGTGTGTGTGCGTCCACAGTGAAACCCTTCACCACCACAGTGAAGGACATGCGGCTCCACAGAGATGACTTTGAAATGCTGAAGGTGATTGGACGAGGAGCATTTGGAGAGGTAAGACTTCATGTTGACTCCACATCCTTCTGTCTGACGTCAGCCCTCTTCTGTGGTTCTGTACTAACCTGAACCTGGAGACTAGGGTTGGATCTGGATTTGGTTTCTTGGAGGAGCTCAGGAATTACAGCTCTGTTCCAGATTGGATCTGATTTTTTGAGATTTCACATAAGTTCATCAGGACGTTCATCTCAGTGGTTCCATGTCTCTGTGAGCCGGTTTCTACTAGCAGGAGTTCTGGGTACCAGATAGGAACCTCCTAATAGGACCGACCGACTGACCGCCTCCGGCCAACCACCTCCTCAGCCCCTTGAGCAGCACTGTAGCGCCGCACAACAACCACTGACTGAACAAATAACCACCAGGTGGCAGTAATGAGCATTTTTGGCTGTTCACAAATGGCCAGCAGAATAAAAGAAGACGAAAATGAAGAATGCAGCAAAAAAAATAATAAAGAGAAGAAGAAACGCATAACCAATGCTAGTTGCGTTTGTTTGTTCTTGTTTTTTTTACAAACGCCACGATTGTAGTGAACGAGATGAACGTGTATTGGTGTTATGAGCGTGCAAAGGTTTATTCAATATTGAGAAGTGGTGTTCTTTACATTACAGGGTTTCTTTTTTTTTATTTTTTTATTTGGTTTTGCGCAAATCCAGGCGTAGCGGAAACACACCTACTGACTCTCGCCCCTGTCTCAGGTTGCCGTGGTGAAGATGAGGAACACAGAGAGGGTCTATGCGATGAAGATCCTAAATAAGTGGGAGATGCTGAAGAGAGCTGAGGTAGGGTTCTTCTTCTTCCTCCTTGTGTCTTAGACCTGTAGGTGTGTGGCTGACGGGTTGTCTGTGCAGACGGCGTGTTTCCGCGAGGAGCGTGACGTCCTGGTGAAAGGGGACAGTCAGTGGATCACCACACTGCACTACGCCTTCCAAGACGACAACTACCTGGTGGGTGCCACCTTCAAGAACCACCGCTGTGCTTTGTTGTGCTCATGTGACGTGTACCTGTGCCTACCTGTGCTGCAGTACCTGGTCATGGATTACTACGTGGGCGGAGACCTGCTGACTCTACTCAGCAAGTTTGAGGACCGTCTTCCTGAGGACATGGCCAAGTTCTACGTGGCCGAGATGGTGCTGGCCATCCACTCCATCCACCAGCAGCAGTACATCCACAGGTACGTTCACAGGAACACAGGTTCGCAGAACCCAGGCAAACATGTGACCAACCCGAGAACCCGGGATTCAGTGCACTGCTGCTTCCCTGGACGACTCGTGGTGTCTCACATGGTTGTTCGGTCCAGTGGTCTGTACAATGGTGCTGCAGTTCACTGATGTTTTTAGACGTTCCCCCTTAGGTTGAAGTCTGGACTTCTGCGACAGGGTCATATTTTCTGAGACCAGTTCCCGCTACCATCATCTGATTTTGATATTTTGGCACAAACATGTATCAACACTAACTTTTGCTTATAAAGGGTTAAAGCTGTCTCTACTGGGCACGGTGCCTGTGCTTCCTCTGGTTTCCATAGTAACAGCAGTAGACAGGAAGTGTACAGTTCCTGGCAGCAGTGTCCTCTGGGAAACGTAGTGACATCCTGCTCGGCCCAACCTTCCTTCCTGAAAATCATCTCCTAACTCAGCTTAATTTAAAATGGCGACGCATCGAGGCACGTCGGAGCATGTGACGTGACAGGAAGGTCCAGAACGCGCACGTCAGTGCACCCTGAGCACTGTTGTCATGGAGATGTTTCTCCTTTTTCCAGGGACATTAAACCGGACAACGTCCTGCTGGATGTCAACGGTCACATACGGCTCGCAGACTTTGGGTCGTGTCTCCGTATGATGGAGGACGGCACGGTAACGCGCGCACACACACGCACGCATTTCTCAGTATCATTATGGGTTATGGAATCTAATTAATCGTGGTCTAACTGTCGGCTTGGGCGGCAGGTTTCACTTCAACAGTCAGTGAGTCTGAACATTGTTTAGTATGAATCCTCTTGCACATGCTCGGTTCCACGCACACAGACAGGTGAGTGATGGCTCCTCCTACTCTGGTTGCTGCAGGTGCAGTCCTCAGTGGCAGTGGGAACTCCAGACTACATCTCTCCAGAGATCCTGCAGGCGATGGAGGACGGGATGGGCCGCTACGGACCTGAGTGTGACTGGTGGTCTCTGGGAGTGTGCATGTATGAGATGCTGTATGGGGAGACACCGTTCTACGCCGAGTCGCTGGTGGAAACCTACGGAAAGATCATGAACCACGAGGTGAGAAACATGGAGCGCTCCGCAGTCTCTAAAGCAGCGGTCTTCAACCCTGGTCCTCAAGGTCTACTGTACGGCATGTTTTAGATGTTTCCCTGCATGAACACACCTGGTTCTAATTTATGATTGTCGTCGTCACCAAAGTCGACACAAGTCTGTTAATGACCGTGATTTGTGTCGTGGTGTGCTGAAGCAGGGACACGTCTAAAACATGCAGGACAGAGAACAATCGTGGCCAAAGGTTTGAGAATGACATAAATATTGGAAATTGGAAAAGTTGCTGCTGAAGGTTTTACAATAGCAATGTGCATAAACTCCAGAATGTTATGAAGATGGATCAGATGAATCGCTTCGTCCTTCTTTGCCATGAAAATGAACTTGATCCCCAAAACAACGTTCACTGCATTTCATTGGTGTGATTAAAGGACCTGCTGAGATCAGTCCAGTAATCGTCTCGTTAACTCAGCACGAGGCTGGAGATCATCATGTCCGGCTGCTCGGGTTAGAATGGCAGACGTGACATGTTAGAAGGAGGGTGATGCTGGAAATCATTGTTCTTTCCTTGGTAACCATGGTGACCTGCAAAGAAACGCGTGCAGCCGTCACTGCGTTGCATAAAAACGGCTTCACAGGGAAGAATATTATAGGTACTAAGATTGAACCTAAATCAACAATTTATAGGATCATCAAGAACTTCAAGGACAGAGGTTCAACTCTTGTTAAGAAGGCTTCAGGGCGTCCAAGGAAGTCCAGCAGGCGCCAGGATCGTCTCCTAAAGAGGATTCAGCCGCGGGGTCGGAGCGCCACCAGTGCAGAGCTCAGGAACGGCAGCAGGCAGGTGTGAGCACATCTGCACCCACAGTGAGGAGAAGACTTCTGGAAGATGTCCTGGTGTCCAGAAGAGCAGCAAAAAAAAACGATCAGGGACATGTTGATCTTCTGCAGAAAGTATGTGAATGGACCACTGAGGACCGGGGCAACGTCATGTTCTCCGATGAAGCCTCTTTCCGATTGTTTGGGGCATCTGGAAAAAGGCTTGTCCGGAGAAGAAAAGGTGAGCGCCACCGTCAGTCCTGTGTCGTGCCAACAGTGAAGCATCCTGAGACCGTTCATGTGTGGGGTTTCTTCTCATCCAAGGGAGGGGCTCACTCACAATGTTGCCCAAAAACACAGCCCTGAATAAAGACCGGTACCAGAACACTCTTTACATAAATGTCATGTAATTGTGGATAAAAGCCATTGAAACGTGTGAAGTGCTTGTAATTATATTTCAGTACATCACAGAAACAACTTAAACAAGGATCTAAAAGCAGTTTAGCAGCAAACTTTGTGAAAACTAGTATTTGTGTCGTTCTCAAAACTTTTGACCACGACTGTATGTTGAGGACCAGGGTTGAAGATCAGGTTATGGCAAGCCAACAGGTTCATAAAATGTCAACTGAACTGCTGTAATAAAAACTGCAGACAAATACAGTGCATAGAAAAGCAGAACCAAAGTGTTACTGGAGGAGATGCAGCTTGTTTTTTGCAAAAAACAGAATGTAAATGAATATTTATTATGATATAAAATATCATCCAGATAGTTTTTTTTTCATATGTTCATAAGTAATTAAGAGAACAGTTGTTTCGTTGTTTAGTGCTTGTTCTAGTTGCTAATAAAAGTGTGATTAACACTGGTAGTCAGTGATCACAGAGAGTTTTATGGATTTTTCATACTGCTTGTTTAAAAACACAAACAAAAATGCTGTTTTTTTTTTTGTTGTTTTTTTTTACTTTGAACTGTGTTTTATACAAATCTTTTTCCTACCTTTTAATAATTACAGATCTCATTTAATTGTTGCTTTGTTACCCATTTGGCTTGCCGTACAGATTATGCTGCTGCAGTTCTGCTGCTTCACGATCGGCTGTTTCCAGGTTACTTGTGTCTCCAGACACTCGTCCTACTTCCTCGTTTCTAATTCTGAACATGTCCCTCAGTGGATGACGCCTCCTTCTCTGCTCTGATTAGCGCGCCCCCCCCCCCAAATCTAAAAGCTCAGCTGAGTTTTTCCTTTTTCTTTTTCTTTTTCTGCTGGTTCCAGGAACGTTTCCAGTTCCCCTCTCACGTGACTGACGTATCAGAAGATGCCAAGGATCTGATCCAGCGCCTGCTCTGCTCGAGGGAGCGCCGGCTTGGACTCAGTGGGATCTCAGACTTCAAGAACCATCCATTCTTCAGCGGAATTGACTGGGACAACATCCGGTCCACGGAGGCTCCCTACATTCCCGATGTGTCGTCACCCACCGACACCTCCAATTTGATGTGGATGATGATGTTCTTAAGAACCCAGTGAGGACCTCCACTCCCCTTCCCCGCAGCAGCTATGCGTTTTATTGTATACAAACGGTTCTGATGTTGTTTCTCCTGCAGGACATTGGACCTCCTGTCTCCCACACTGGCTTCACCGGACAGCACCTCCCGTTTGTCGGCTTCACCTTCACCACCGACAGCTGTTTCTCAGACCGCAGCTCAATCAGCCGAGTGGCACCGGGGGTCCAGCTGGAGGACGGGGGAGGTGGAGGGCAGGAGGTGGAGGCCTTCGAGAGGAGGATCCGCCGGCTGGAGCAGGAGAAGCAGGAGCTGAACCGAAAACTGCAGGGTGAGATGGAGCATAACACTATCGGGTCTGCGGAGTACCAGAACTGGTTCTGACTATATATACTTTGTTCTCACAGAGTCCACTCAGGCCCTGCAGGGTCCTCCTCGAGGAGGAACTCTGAGTCGAGACAAAGAGATCAAGAAGCTGAATGAAGAAATCGAACGACTGAAGAAGAAACTGGCAGGTCAGAGCTCCTCCTTTACTACAAGTACTGCCAAACCGCGTGCCGCCACGCCAACCGCGTGCCGCCACGCCAAACCTCGCAGAAACATGTTTTAGTACTATAAACCCACATACACATTTCTAAACCCTACTCTTGTGATGTCACAGACTCTGATAGGCTTGAGCACCAGCTGGAGGAGGCGGTCACACTCAGACAAGATTATGAGAGCTCCGCCTCCAAACTAAAGACCCTGGAGAGGCAGGTGAAGACCCTGAGACAGGAGAAGGACGACGTCCACAAGGTACTGATGCTGCAGCTAAGCCTAAGCTTGAGCGCTGAACCTGCAGACTGACACACTTCCTCTTCCTCCTCTGAGCAGCAGCTGGCCGACTCTCTGGAGCGTCTGAGGAGTCAGACGAAGGAGCTGAAGGATGCACACTCTCAGAGGAAGCTGGCCCTGCAGGAGTTCTCGGATCTGTCGGAGAGGATGGCTGAGTTGCGCTCATCCAAACAGCGTCTGTCCCGTCAGCTCAGAGACAAAGAGGAAGAGATGGATGCGCTCCTGCAGAAGATGGACACCATGAGGCAGGAGATCCGGAAAACCGAGAAGAGCCGTAAGGAGGTGAGGAGGAGAAGAGGTGGGGCAGCAGGAGGACGAGGACCCTGCAATGGTCAATTAAAACCTGACACATTAAGTAAACAACCTTCTGTAGATGTCTCCTTCAGTGACAGGAACCCTCAGTAGTGCCAATGTGGCTTCAGGTCATTGAGTTGTTTCACTTCTACACGGCCCCCTGAAGGTCCACCACAGCATCTCAACCAGGTTCAGGTCTGGACTTTGACCAGGTCATTCCAGAACCTTGCTTTTTTTTTTTTTTTTTTCTCTCATCATTCTGGTGTAGATCTCCTGCTGTGTTTGGGACCATTTCCTGTCACATGACCCAGTTCCCACCAGTCTTTACCTGTCAGTCAGATGTCGTCACGTGTCTCCAGAAGACTCTGGTCTACAGAGGACTTCATGGTCCACTCAGTGACTGAAAGGTGTCCAGGTCCAGACCGTCACACCTCCACCACCATGCTTCACAGTGGCTCTGAGGTGTTTCTGCTGGTTTCCTCCAAACATGGTTCTGGACATGAAGACCAAACATCTCCACGTTGGTCTCATGTGTCCAGAGGAAACTGCAAATACTTTGGAAAAGGTTTTATGAGTCTTTCTAGATTGATGTGCAGCAACAGTTGCTTCTTTAACGCCTCCTACTGCACAGTTTTGGGCTATTGCAGGTGAACCAGCGTCTCTCTGGTCTCATGAGCAACGACTACCTGAAGGAATCTTCTGACAGGGCCAGATAGTCTACAACGGTGTCCGCTGACTAGCCAGTTAAAACCGGTGTGTAACACAGTCCAGCACGATTCCCCAAATACAACTAACGTGGAAGCAAAATGTAAAAGAATTCTGTGAGAATCAAATTTATTGGAGTTGTGGCATCAAGATGTCAACACTAGGATGACATTACCTGAGAACCCTGAACATGTTACATAAACAATGGCAGGTAAAAAGTTTGTTTTTAAAGGTGGAAGTGGTGGAGAAAACCAGGAGTTTAGACATTTAGGACTTTATAACGAGTAATAAAATGTTGAACTGGATTCTGAGTTTTCCGGGGAGCCAGTGGAGGGAAGCTAAAACTGGAGAGACGTGGTCTCTCTTGTTGGTTCCTGTCAGCACTCGCACTGCTGCATTTTGGATCATCTGGAGGATCTTCAGAGAATCACTTGGACATCCAGCCAACAACACGTTACAGTAATCTAGTCTAGAAGATACGAACGCGTGAATTAGTTTTCCAGCATCACTCTGGGAGAGGATGCTCCTGATCTTTGTGATATTACGGAGGTGGAAAAACGCAGTTATACAAACCTGATTAATCTGCTGTTTAAATGACAAATCCTGATCAAAATAACGCCAAGGTTTCTCACAGTTTTACTGAAGGCCATCGCAAGACCATCTAATCCCTTCCTAAGCTGTTTGGGACCACAAACAACAACCTCTGTTTTATCAGAATTTAGGAGCAAAAAATTTCTGGACATCCAGTCCTTGATGTCCTTAAGACACATCTGAAGTTTGTCTGATGGTTCTGTTTTATCTTCATAGACAGATACAGCTGCGTATCATCAGCATAACAATGAACATTAATGCCGTGGTTCCGGATAATACTTCCCAAGGGCTGCTATATAAACTGAACAGATGATTAGTAGCGCCTGACTACAACTTACCTTCTTAGATCCTATGGAAGCAGTCAGGAGGTACTTAGGACTGCCCCCACGATTTTTGTCTTTTTTGCTTAATTTTTAATAAACAAATAGTGATTATTAAATAAAGAATGTGTTTTTGTTTATTTGAGGTTGCATTACCCCAATACCAAGACTTATTGTGATGTGATTTATTTTGGGGGATTCAAACTTTGGCACATGACTGTAGTCTTCAACACATGTGGAGGAGGGTCACTGCTCTTCTGTCTTTTGTCAGAGTCCATCAGACTGCATTTTTCACCCATATTATTATATAGATAACTTTTTAAATACTGCCCCTCAACCCCCAAACACTCAGGTATGCAATAGAGAATAGAAAGCTCCTCCCCCTTTTCTCTGTCTTCTTTTTTTATTTAACACCTTATTGTCCTGTGTCCACCTTTATTCCTTAAACAACACATTATTACCCTATTTTCTTTTTTCCCCTTAACACACATTAAAACACAGACAGCACACTGCACCACCACTGTCTCATCTTTCTTTCTTTCTCCTTCTATTTCTAGTCTGTTCACATACCACACCTGGTGATTTTAGCCCTCTTTGGCAGAATTTAGTTACTTATTTACTTATTTATTTATTTTTTCTTTTTCTTTTTCTTCGTCCTACCTAGGTGTCAAAAAAAAAAATAGTTAGACTGTCATTAGGGCCCGTGAAGGGTACACATCTGCACACACCTGCACGCACACAAAAAAAAAAAACCCACTTGATTACCGATTTAAAAAAGAAAAAAAAAAGACTGCATTTTTCATCCAGAACATTTTTATTCGGTTGAGTAAATTGTTTGGGATGTTCTTGGTTGCGTTCAACATAATCAGACATTTTATTTCCATGTTAAAAACAGACCACCAGTGTGAAAAACAAGTACATTTTCTGTTTGTGTCTGACAAATCAAAGGCTGATTCAGCATGTTTTCAACAACAATGCAGCTGTGTTGCTGCACGTGTCCACTGGGGGCGCTGCAGTCCCCGTCTAACAGCTATGTGTGTTTTAAGCTGGAGGCTCAGCTGGATGAGGCGAAGGCAGAGGCGTCAAAGGAGAGGAAGCTGCGGGAGAACAGTGAAGTTTACTCCAAACAGCTGGAGACGGAGCTGCAGAGTCTGAAGGTGAGACGCTGACCTGCTCATCTGAAAAACCTGCAATGTTCTGGACATCAACCTAGTTTCTTTCTGCTCCCAGTCTCAGCAGGGTCGAGGAGTAGGGGTGGCGGGGGCGGAGTCTCAGCAGGAGCTCTCTCGTCTGAAGGCAGAGCTCGATAAGAAGGTCCTGTTCTATGAGGAGGAGCTGCTGAGGAGGGACCAGGCCCACTCCACCGAGATAAAGAACCTCTGCAAAGACCTGCAAGAGTCCGAGGGAGCTCAGCTGTCCACAAACAAGGAGCTGCTGCAGCTCCGCGATAAGCTAGACAAAGCCAAGAAGGACAGGTGAGTCCTGGTCCAGGTCTAACTGTTGAGACAGGTGTGTCCTGGTCCAGGTCTAACTGTTGAGACAGGTGCGTCCTGGCCCAGGTCTAACTGTTGGAACTGATGGGTCCTGGCCCAGGTCTAACTGTTGGAACTGATGGGTCCTGGCCCAGGTCTAACTGTTGGAACTAATGGGTCCTGGCCCAGGTCTAACTGTTGGAACTGATGGGTCCTGGCCCAGGTCTAACTGTTGGAACTAATGGGTCCTGGCCCAGGTCTAACTGTTGGAACTAATGGGTCCTGGCCCAGGTCTAACTGTTGGGACAGGTGCGTCCTGGCCCAGGTCTAACTGTTGGGACAGGTGCGTCCTGGCCCAGGTCTAACTGTTGGGACAGGTGCGTCCTGGCCCAGGTCTAACTGTTGGGACAGGTGCGTCCTGGCCCAGGTCTAACTGTTGGGACAGGTGCGTCCTGGCCCAGGTCTAACTGTTGGGACAGGTGCGTCCTGGCCCAGGTCTAACTGTTGGGACAGGTGCGTCCTGGCCCAGGTCTAACTGTTGAGACAGGTGCGTCCTGGCCCAGGTCTAACTGTTGGAACTGATGGGTCCTGGCCCAGGTCTAACTGTTGGAACTGATGGGTCCTGGCCCAGGTCTAACTGTTGGAACTAATGGGTCCTGGCCCAGGTCTAACTGTTGGAACTGATGGGTCCTGGCCCAGGTCTAACTGTTGGAACTAATGGGTCCTGGCCCAGGTCTAACTGTTGGAACTAATGGGTCCTGGCCCAGGTCTAACTGTTGGGACAGGTGCGTCCTGGCCCAGGTCTAACTGTTGGGACAGGTGCGTCCTGGCCCAGGTCTAACTGTTGGGACAGGTGCGTCCTGGCCCAGGTCTAACTGTTGGGACAGGTGCGTCCTGGCCCAGGTCTAACTGTTGGGACAGGTGCGTCCTGGCCCAGGTCTAACTGTTGGGACAGGTGCGTCCTGGCCCAGGTCTAACTGTTGGGACAGGTGCGTCCTGGCCCAGGTCTAACTGTTGGGACAGGTGCGTCCTGGCCCAGGTCTAACTGTTGAGACAGGTGAGTCCTGGCCCAGGTCTAACTGTTGGGACAGGTGCGTCCTGGCCCAGGTCTAACTGTTGGAACTGATGGGTCCTGGCCCAGGTCTAACTGTTGGGACAGGTGCGTCCTGGCCCAGGTCTAACTGTTGGGACAGGTGAGTCCTGGTCCAGGTCTAACTGTTGAGACAGGTGAGTCCTGGTCCAGGTCTAACTGTTGGGACAGGTGCGTCCTGGCCCAGGTCTAACTGTTGGGACAGGTGCGTCCTGGCCCAGGTCTAACTGTTGGGACAGGTGCGTCCTGGCCCAGGTCTAACTGTTGGGACAGGTGCGTCCTGGCCCAGGTCTAACTGTTGGGACAGGTGCGTCCTGGCCCAGGTCTAACTGCTGGGACAGGTGCGTCCTGGCCCAGGTCTAACTGTTGGGACAGGTGCGTCCTGGCCCAGGTCTAACTGTTGGGACAGGTGCGTCCTGGCCCAGGTCTAACTGTTTTGGACAGGTGCGTCCTGGCCCAGGTCTAACTGTTGGGACAGGTGCGTCCTGGCCCAGGTCTAACTGTTGGGACAGGTGCGTCCTGGACCAGGTCTAACTGTTGGGACAGGTGAGTCCTGGACCAGGTCTAACTGTTGGGACAGGTGAGTCCTGGTCCAGGTCTAACTGTTGGGACAGGTGAGTCCTGGTCCAGGTCTAACTGTTGGGACAGGTGAGTCCTGGTCCAGGTCTAACTGTTGAGACAGGTGAGTCCTGGTCCAGGTCTAACTGTTGAGACAGGTGAGTCCTGGTCCAGGTCTAATTAGAGGGACAAGTGAGTCCAAAAATAGGTTTGATTGGTGGAGAGTCCTTAACCAGGTTTTTTTGTCCTCCTGCAGGCAGATTGAGATGGACGAAGCCGTCTCTGTTCTGAAAGAAAAACACGAACGAGAGAAAAACCTGCTGACGGAAGAAAACCGCAAACTGACAGCAGAAGAAACAGACCAAGGTGAGATACTCCAGTGGTGCTGTTATTGTACTGTTACGATGCAGTAGTACTGTCTCATCACGTTCATTCCTGCTGTGTCCAGTCAGTGGACAACTTTACACGGCAGGTATATGAGAAACTTCACCTAGGTCTTACTCAGAGAAGCTGTGGTACAGTCTGTAGTACGGTGTGACTAGTGTGTACTGACTTGTAGTACTTTGCTCTCCTGCAGCTGTGTTCCTTTGTGGACAACCTGACGACTCAGAACCGGCAGCTGGAGGACGAGCTCCAGGATCTGGCCTCTAAGAAGGAGAGTGGGCCCACTGGGAGGCTCAGATCGCAGAAATCATCCAGTGGTGAGTCGTCATCAGACCAGCTGACGTGGCCACCGGGGGGCGCCGCATGTTGATTGCTGTCGTATGTGCTGTGTTCAGGGTCAGTGACGAGAAGGACGCTCGAGGTTACCTGCAGGCTCTGGCCACCAAGATGACGGAGGAACTGGAAACGCTGCGCAGCTCCAGTCTGGGAACCAGACCTTTGGTAACATACGTGCACATACACACCAAACTAGTTCAGGGCTCGGTTTCAATCCCCAACCGAGGACGAGGTTGGCCCTGTGGTAGTTCCACCTCATACTAGAGCACCACTAAAAGAAACCCACCTGAACCTTCAGCTGGAGATTAAACCAGTGGTGTTAATGACAGAGCAGTGGCGTTGAAGAAGTCACATGTCTTCCTTATGCCACATCGGGGTTGAAAGCCTGTCTATATAGAAGGACCAACTCTAACTCTGAGTTACCTCTAACCTCAGCCAAGCGTTGCTATTGTAAAGTTGTACTTTAATCTAGCCTGGCGTAGTAAAGTCGTACCCTCATCTAGCCTGGCGTAGTAAAGTTGTACCCTAATCTTGCCTGGCGTAGTAAAGTCGTACCCTCATCTAGCCTGGTGTAGTAAAGTCGTACCCTCATCTAGCCTGGCGTAGTATAAGTTGTACCCTAATCTGCTTGGCTAGTAAAGTCGTACCCTAATAGCCTGGCGTAGTAAAGTCGTACCGTAATCTAGCCTGGCGTAGTAAAGTCGTACCCTCATCTCAGCCTGGCGTAGTAAAGTCGTACCGTAATCTAGCCTGGCGTGTAAAGTCGTACCCTCATCTAGCCTGGCGTAGTAAAGTCGTACCGTAATCTAGCCTGGCGTAGCTTCAGTCCGTACCGTAATCTAGCCTGTGCGTAGTAAAGTTGTACCCTCATCTAGCCTGGCGTAGTTAAGTCGTACCGTAATCTAGCCCTGGCGTAGTAAAGTCGTACCCTCATCTAGCCTGGCGTAGTAAAGTCGTACCGTAATCTAGCCTGGCGTAGTTGTAAGTGTACCCTCATCTAGCCTGGCGTAGTAAAGTCGTAC
>CM026209.1:25540643-25574471 GCA_014839995.1 Xenentodon cancila | reverse complement strand
CCCCCCCCCCCCCCCCCCCCCCCCCCCCCCCCCCTCCCTTCTAAGACAAGGCCGCAGCCGGCCCTGACAAAGTCCAAAGATCACTGCTGACCCTACACACCCCAACCACCGCTTTTTACCCTTCTGCCCTCAGGCAGATGCTATCAGGCCTTCGGAGCAGAACCACAGCACTAGACTCCTAAACTCACAGTAAACCCCCTTCTCCACCGCCCTCTTCCCCGGTTTTTGCACCACCACCCCTCCCTACTGTGTACTTGTTTACATTCTCTTAAATCATTTGCAATAGATATGTATATACCGCTGTATTCATTGCACATTCTAACAGGTATTTATCTAATGCATCATTTGAACACGGTTCAATACGTATATATTCACTGTATGTTATTTAAGACTTCTCAATCTTTCTATCTCTACTCAACTGTACCAGAAATTTCTCATACCTTCTATTTACATATCCACATATGCAAATGCACACATCTAAATATTTATTGTGTTGATGTCATTTCCTCTTATTAGTATATCTGCCTTTAGTAAAATCTGTTACTTTTCCATTGAATTACTTTCCCACCTATTCCTGACGACTCCATTCTCCTACATTTGGGTCCTGCTAAAATCTCAGAACCTTGACAGAACAAACCAACCGGACCCGGCCCCGACCACACACCTGCCTGACTCTGCTCCCAAACCGGTCCCAGACCGGACGCCTGACTCTGCTCCCATCCCAGCCCCTGATGCCTGATTCTGCTACCGACCGTGTCCCACACCAGACGTCTGAATCTGCTCTCGACCCAGCACCAACCACACCGTTGCCTGACTCTGCTCCCAACCAGAACCCAGACGCCTGACTCTACTCCCAACCTGGTCCTAGACCGGATGCCTGACTCTGCTCCCGACCCGACCCAGGACGCCTGATTCTGCTCTGGACCTGGCCCCGACCACACCCCCTGCCTGACTCTACTCCCGACTTGGCCCCGACCACACCCCTGCCTGACTCCACTCCCGACTTGGCCCCGACCACACCCCTGCCTGACTCTACTCCCGACTTGGTCCCGACCACACCCCTGCCTGACTCCACTCCCGACTTGGTCCCGACCACACCCCTGCCTGACTCTACTCCCGACTTGGCCCCGACCACACCCCTGCCTGACTCCACTCCCGACTTGGCCCCGACCACACCCCTGCCTGACTCCACTCCCGACTTGGCCCCGACCACACCCCCTGCCTGACTCTACTCCCGACTTGGTCCCGACCACACCCCTGCCTGACTCCACTCCCGACTTGGCCCCGACCACACCCCCTGCCTGACTCTACTCCCGACTTGGTCCCGACCACACCCCTGCCTGACTACGCTCCCGACTTGGCCCCGACCACACCCCTGCCTGACTCCACTCCCGACTTGGCCCCGACCACACCCCTGCCTGACTCCACTCCCGACTTGGCCCCGACCACACCCCCTGCCTGACTCTACTCCCGACTTGGTCCCGACCACACCCCTGCCTGACTCCACTCCCGACTTGGCCCCGACCACACCCCTGCCTGACTCCACTCCCGACTTGGCCCCGACCACACCCCTGCCTGACTACGCTCCCGACTTGGCTACTGAGCCTGTTTCAACAATGGACTTTGACTTTGCTCCAGCTCCTGTTCCTGTCACGTGTTCGCCAGTTGCCTCATTTGCCTGGCACCAGTGCCGGCCTCCTGAATGGTGTACCCGGCCTTCCCAGTCGTTGGATTGACTCCTACTCTGTCTGTGTTCGCAGAGGTCTTAAAGAAGTTTGACATGTTTTGGTCAAAATAGCGCAGCAACACAGTAAAACAGCTCCTTTTTCTGTCACAAGTTTAAAGTTTCGTTTTTCGTAACTAGTGTCAGTAGTTGGAGTAGACTCAACACCGGGCAGTGATAGAACCTTTTAAACATCTCTAGGTCCTGCAAACACTTTTTACAGTGTGTCTCTTGATCAATAAATGAAGGACGAAGACTCCTTCACAGGAAAGGACCGCTGACCTGGTTGGAGGACCACCTACTGAGACGGAAAAGATCATTGTTCTTCAGTCTTGGCTTTTCTCTTCTGAAAGGAGATTAAATGACTCATATTCACCTTTGATTATAACTTTAAGGCTAAAACTTGTTGAAGCGGATTTATTAAATTTAAGCAGAAATGTTATTGACCACCGGTCTGCATACTGATCTGCCATTTATTGATAAACAGTGTTGATAACAGCTCTGGAGCTCTTCTGCAAGGAGACATGTCACAAAAGAATATACACTTCTGTGTTTGAGAACTTACATGTTTGTGTGTCTCAGGAAAGTAAGCACCCGCACAGATTTTTAAATACTAGCGCTTTAAAAACCGAAGTTTGAAAACGTGTCATTCAGAGCTCCTCAGGATCCTGTGACATCACAGATCCTGATCGGCCTCTTTTTCTTCCCCGAGCTTCACATCGCGCTGCATTCACTGCACCTCAGAAGTGTGTAGAAGCTGTAACGCTGAATTAAAATAAGGCACATCTGACAGACAAGGAGGGTGGAGTCAAGTAGGGCACCTGACCCCGCCCCTAAAACCAGCCACTAAGAAAAGAGTACAAAAAACGGGAGCTGGTGTATACCTCGGGTAAGTTTAACAGTTTATAAACTGATAAAAAAATATAACAACATATACATAAAATTACCCGATGAGTTAACAATGACAAGAAAAATTATCATTTGAAATTGTTAAAGAAAAAAACATGGTGTTTTAGATTTAAAACACTTAAAAATATATACTTTTGTGTATTAATTAATATATTTGGCATTAGAGGGTTAAATTCCTCAAAGTACAAGCTGAAGAAAGCTTTCAAAGCCCACCTTAGACACAGCTCATACTTTTGTCAAAAAACAAAGTCAAGAAATTCAACCAAATGTTTGACTCCAACTCCGTTTTTGTCTTTAACAGACCAGCTGTCCCGTTAACCGTCTCAGAGGACGGGGACGAAGTTGGTGTCATCAAAACGACCTGACCGCCAACGCTAAGCTTGTCAACTACGTCATCAGTCAGCTGGGTGGTCGCATCCAGTCTGTAGGGCCACACCATCAACGTATGACGTCATTTCGTGGTCAGGGAAAAAACGTAAACAAAAACAGACTCTTTGAAACGACCGTTTCTGTTGTATTCAGCTCCTGACGATATTAGGCATTAATCAGAGACAAAAACTCGACGTCATCATGAAGTCCGTCATCATAATATCGATGACTGATGACGCAGCCTCCGACCAGCAACACACCACCAACAAACAAGAGCAGAGACACAAACGAGCAACACAGCGCCGACTCACCGCACAAATACGATCCCCGATCAGGTTAACCGAACCTCTGTCCGCCGCGAGCACTCACACGCGGCGCATCCCCGTGAAGCTCGCGCTCCGATCAGCGCTGTGAACACAAGCCCAAGCCCTTCATTTCAAAATAAGAGTCCCCGAGACCGGAGACGGGTGGGGAGGACCTCCAAGGACCTCTAGTTTAACATCCTCTATAGTCGTCCATCTACACTTTAAAAGATCCTAGAAACGTGGAGATCAATTTGATCTTTAAAAAAATACTGCTGAATATAAAAAAGTGGGTAAAACTAAGTACGACCCTAAAACCGGACCCTCATAGTCTGTAGAAGAAACGTGGGTCCAGATCCGGACCTGCAGCAAAGGTCACCGGTCCCGCACAGATGTCAGACCTGGACAGATGAGGAGCATGACGGACTCATGCTGCTGGAAGGTGACTGTCATCAGTGCTGAAGCAAAAGTCTCTTTGTGTTTTCTGAGCAAGAGCAGGGAGAGTGTTCAGCGTCCTCGTCCACCAGGCCGTCAGGAAGCTGAACACTCTCCCTGCCCCCCCCCTCACTCACTCTGACCTCTGTATCTGCATCAGGCACTTTTGGCAGAACTGGACCGCCTACTTTGCACCAGGTCACTTTAACCAGACCGATAAGCTGTTGTACACTTAAACCAAACGTCATGTCATAACTTGTTTCTTTAATTTGCACTTTGTGTTTAAAATGTATTTATTGTGTAGCACCGAGGGTTTGAGAGTAACGTAATTTAGATTCTCTGTATGTGTCTCACATGTAGTAGAATTGACAATAAACTTGACTCTGAATATCAGGAAGAACTCAGATCAATCATTGCTATTCTTTTATTTTGAAAGAGAAGAAGTCGTTAATAACTGTTAGTTTACCTTTACTGCAGTGAATCGCGCAGGCGCAGTGACAGGAGCGATTTAACGGCAGAAATGTTAGTATAAGCACGCGCTGGGGCTATATATATATATATATATATATATATATATATATATATTTCATTTTTTTTTCCTATAAGAGATTTCTCTGTGAAAGACTTGCTGACTGTCCACGTGCGTCAGGCCGTCCTGTCACTCAACTCAGTAGCGTGGATGCTGACATCACTGATGGCGGTGTGAACTAGGACTCTGTGACTCATCAATGTTCCGAGTCCGTGGGCCCTCGGGCTCTTGGACTCCACGGACACCCTCCTTCCACACGGCTGCGTCTCGTCCATCGCGGGCCAAATGAGGAGCGAACACCACCTCCAACCTGCGCATAGTGCTGCTCTGGTCGCCACGGGAGACCATCCCCTGAAGACGCCGCATCATCAGCCGAACCATGACTTGATTGGCCCACGCCAAACCCAGTGCAGGGGCCACAGAGGAGGATGAAGTCCTGCGAAATGCACCCAATAACACCTGAATAAATATTTGGAACTATTACTGAAAGAGATAAACTATAATGGAACTGTGTTTACCCGAAACTGTCACCTGACTGGCTGAAAACACCTGTGACCTGAAAGACACAAACGTCAGGTCATTCACCTAGTTTTTCACACAGTCCAGGTTCTGTCCTGGTTTTAATTTGGGTTCAAACCTGGTTCACTCCTGGTTCAGTTATGGTTCATTTATGGTTTTGTTGTAGTTATATTTAAGTTCAGTCCTGGTTCATTTCAGGTTCAGTACTTTGTTCTTTAAAACACACACACACACACACACACACACACACACACACACACACACACACACACACACACACACACACACACACACACACACACACACACGACAAGGAGAGCTGGGGCCTGTGGGGGGCGTCCACCCTGCAAATGCCAGTTTCTTATTGTTTTTAATGCACCATAACCATATATAGATGAATATATATACATAATAGAGAGTACTGGTATGTGTAGGGAGCGCCCACCATACATGTACCGGCTGCTCTTTTTAATGCACCCAAATACATTAACAAAGGAACGGAGGGAGGAAGGGGATAAAAAAAGAAGTGTGTACATATGTATATATGTATATGGACATATGTAAACAAAACACACAAAAAAACAAGGGTCCAGGTGGGGTGGGTGGGTCATAGGAGGGGCTAACGGGGGAGCATGTGCTGGACGGCCCCGGTAGATCACTGGGTTCCTGGTGGTCTGGCCTGCGCTCCTACTGTCTGGGTCTTGTCCTGCAGGGGGGGTGTCTGGGTCTCGGGGGGGGCTGGGGCTGAACTTAACCAGGCACCTGAACTTAACCAGTCCTGGTTAAGTTCAGGTTCAGTGGTGGTTCGTTTCAGGTTCAGTGGTGGTTCGTTTCAGGTTCAGTGGTGGTTCGTTTCAGGTTCAGTCCTGGTTAAGTCCTGGTTCAGTCCTGGTTAAGTTCAGGTGCAGCACTGAATCGTTTCAGGTGCAGCACTGAATCGTTTCAGGTGCAGCACTGAATCGTGTCAGGTGCAGCACTGAATCGTTTCAGGTGCAGCACTGAATCGTTTCAGGTGCAGCACTGAATCGTTTCAGGTGCAGCACTGAATCGTGTCAGGTGCAGCACTGAATCGTGTCAGGTGCAGCACTGAATCGTTTCAGGTGCAGCACTGAATCGTTTCAGGTGCAGCACTGAATCGTTTCAGGTGCAGCACTGAATCGTTTCTGGTTCAGTCCTGGTTCGTTTCAGGTGCAGCACTGAATCGTTTCAGGTGCAGCACTGAATCGTTTCAGGTGCAGCACTGAATCGTTTCAGGTGCAGCACTGAATCGTTTCAGGTGCAGCACTGAATCGTTTCTGGTTCAGTCCTGGTTCGTTTCAGGTGCAGCACTGAATCGTTTCAGGTGCAGCACTGAATCGTTTCAGGTGCAGCACTGAATCGTTTCAGGTGCAGCACTGAATCGTTTCAGGTGCAGCACTGAATCGTTTCAGGTGCAGTCCTGGTTCGTGTCAGGTTCAGTCCTGGTTCGTGTCAGGTTCAGTCCTGGTTCGTGTCAGGTTCAGTCCTGGTTCGTTTCAGGTTCAGTCCTGGTTCGTTTCAGGTTCAGTCCTGGTTAAGTTCAGGTGCAGTACTGAATCGTTTCAGGTTCAGTCCTGGTTAAGTTCAGGTGCAGTACTGAATCGTTTCTGGTTCAGTCCTGGTTAAGTTCAGGTTCAGTCCTGGTTAAGTTCAGGTGCAGTACTGAATCGTTTCAGGTTCAGACCTGGTAAAGTTCAGGTGCAGTACTAAATCGTTTCAGGTGCAGTACTGAATCGTTTCAGGTTCAGTCCTGGTTCGTTTCAGGTTCAGTCCTGGTTCGTTTCAGGTTCAGTCCTGGTTCGTTTCAGGTGCAGTCCTGGTTCAGTCCTGGTTCATTTCAGGTGCAGTCCTGGTTCAGTCCTGGTTCGTTTCAGGTTCAGTCCTGGTTCGTTTCAGGTTCAGTCCTGGTTCGTTTCAGGTTCAGTCCTGGTTCATTTCAGGTTCAGTCCTGGTTCATTTCAGGTGCAGTCCTGGTTCAGTCCTGGTTCCTTTCAGGTTCAGTCCTGGTTCGTTTCAGGTTCAGTCCTGGTTCGTTTCAGGTTCAGTCCTGGTTTGTTTCAGGTGCAGTCCTGGTTCGTTTCAGGTGCAGTCCTGGTTCGTTTCAGGTTCAGTGGTGGTTCGTTTCAGGTTCAGTGGTGGTTCGTTTCAGGTGCAGTCCTGGTTCGTTTCAGGTGCAGTCCTGGTTCATTTCAGGTTCAGTCCTGGTTCATTTCAGGTTCAGTCCTGGTTCATTTCAGGTTCAGTCCTGGTTCATTTCAGGTTCAGTCCTGGTTCATTTCAGGTTCAGTACTAGTTTCGTACACATTCATTTTTGGTGGGGAATTTCCAGCTTCATGAAAACAACAGGTAACTGGTGGCAGAACACAGAGGTTGTTTCTATTTTATCTTTATTCAATGAGCTCTTAAATAGGCTGGTGGGATGGTAATGAAAACAGGTGAGTTACCTGGTTGATACAGAGGACAGGCACGGTGAACTCGTGGCTTAGGCGGTGCACTGTGGATGAGAAGGAGATCAGCTGTCTGTTCCTCTCCAGCCAATCATCTGCCTGGAACTCGCAGCGGAACAGAGCCGCCACGGAGTCCACCACAATTAGCCGGACAAGACCCCGAGCCAGCAGGAGGGGAGCACGGCTCTGCAGACAGACTTGGAGGGAGTCCTGAAGACAGGAAAACTCATCAAAAAGTCCTACTGCAACTGGGACATGTCAGCTCAGGAGGAAAAACTCACCAAGTCGGCGGTGTGTTCGATGTAGATGTGGTCGCTGAACTGCAGAGCGCGGATAAGAGAAGGAGGGACATCAGAACGCAGAAGCGACTGTTCTGAAATCAGCTGCTGCAGACGTTTGATGGGAAATGAGTCCTCAGTGCAGATATACAGCGCTCCTGGGAAAAGATTCATCCGTCTACGCTTCAATCAGAGCTGCATTCAAAAACCTGGAGGTTTCAGCTGAAATTGCTCTATTAACGACCCGACGCCGCGTTGAACGACCCGACGCCGCGTTCACGACCCGACGCCGCGTTCACGACCCGACGCCGCGTTCAACGACCCGAAGCCGCGTTCAACGACCCGAAGCCGCGTTCACGACCCGATGCCGCGTTCACGACCCGATGCCGCGTTCACTGACCCGACGCCGCGTTCACGACCCGACGCCGCGTTCACGACCCGACGCCGCGTTCACGACCCGACGCCTCGTTCACGACCCGACGCCGCGTTCACGACCCGACGCCGCGTTCACGACCCGACGCCGCGTTGAACGACCCGACGCCGCGTTCACGACCCGACGCCGCGTTCAACGACCCGAAGCCGCCTTCGACGACCCGAAGCCGCGTTCGACGACCCGAAGCCGCGTTCGACGACCCGAAGCCGCGTTCGACGACCCGAAGCCGCGTTCAACGACCCGAAGCCGCGTTCACGACCCGACGCCGCGTTCACGACCCGACGCCGCGTTCACGACCCGACGCCTCGTTCACGACCCGACGCCGCGTTCACGACCCGACGCCGCGTTCAACGACCCGAAGCCGCGTTCAACGACCCGAAGCCGCGTTCAACGACCCGACGCCGCGTTCACGACCCGACGCCGCGTTCACGACCCGACGCCGCGTTCACGACCCGATGCCGCGTTCACTAACCCGATGCTGCGTTCACGACCCGATGCTGCGTTCACTAACCCGATGCTGCGTTCACGACCCGATGCTGCGTTCACGACCCGATGCTGCGTTCACGACCCGATGCTGCGTTCACGACCCGATGCCGCGTTCACTAACCCGATGCTGCGTTCACAACCCGATGCCGCGTTCAACGACCCGATGCTGCGTTCAACGACCCGATGCTGCGTTCACGACCCGATGCTGCGTTCACTAACCCGATGCTGCGTTCAACGACCCGATGCTGCGTTCACGACCCGATGCTGCGTTCACGACCCGATGCTGCGTTCAACGACCCGATGCTGCGTTCACTAACCCGATGCTGCGTTCACGACCCGATGCTGCGTTCAACGACCCGATGCTGCGTTCACTAACCCGATGCTGCGTTCACGACCCGATGCTGCGTTCACTAACCCGATGCTGCGTTCACGACCCGATGCTGCGTTCACGACCCGATGCTGCGTTCACTAACCCGATGCTGCGTTCAACGACCCGATGCTGCGTTCACTAACCCGATGCTGCGTTCACGACCCGATGCTGCGTTCACGACCCGATGCTGCGTTCAACGACCCGATGCTGCGTTCACGACCCGATGCTGCGTTCACTAACCCGATGCTGCGTTCACTAACCCGATGCTGCGTTCAACGACCCGATGCTGCGTTCACTAACCCGATGCTGCGTTCACTAACCCGATGCTGCGTTCACTAACCCGATGCTGCGTTCACGACCCGATGCTGCGTTCACGACCCGATGCTGCGTTCACGACCCGATGCTGCGTTCACTGACCCGATGCTGCGTTCAACGACCCGATGCTGCGTTCACTAACCCGATGCTGCGTTCACGACCCGATGCTGCGTTCACGACCCGAAGCTGCGTTCACGACCCGATGCTGCGTTCACTAACCCGATGCTGCGTTCACTAACCCGATGCTGCGTTCACTAACCCGATGCTGCGTTCACTAACCCGATGCTGCGTTCACTAACCCGATGCTGCGTTCACGACCCGAAGCTGCGTTCACTAACCCGATGCTGCGTTCACTAACCCGATGCTGCGTTCAACGACCCGATGCTGCGTTCACTAACCCGATGCTGCGTTCACGACCCGATGCTGCGTTCACTAACCCGAAGCTGCGTTCACGACCCGATGCTGCGTTCAACGACCCGATGCTGCGTTCACTAACCCGATGCTGCGTTCAACGACCCGATGCTGCGTTCACGACCCGATGCTGCGTTCACGACCCGATGCTGCGTTCAACGACCCGATGCTGCGTTCACGACCCGATGCTGCGTTCACTAACCCGATACTGCGTTCACGACCCGATGCTGCGTTCACGACCCGATGCTGCGTTCAACGACCCGATGCTGCGTTCACTAACCCGATGCTGCGTTCACTAACCCGATGCTGCGTTCACGACCCGAAGCTGCGTTCACGACCCGAAGCTGCGTTCAACGACCCGAAGCTGCGTTCACGACCCGATGCTGCGTTCAACGACCCGATGCTGCGTTCACGACCCGATGCTGCGTTCACTAACCCGATGCTGCGTTCACTAACCCGATGCTGCGTTCACGACCCGAAGCTGCGTTCACGACCCGATGCTGCGTTCAACGACCCGAAGCTGCGTTCACGACCCGATGCTGCGTTCAACGACCCGATGCTGCGTTCACGACCCGATGCTGCGTTCACTAACCCGATGCTGCGTTCACGACCCGATGCTGCGTTCACGACCCGATGCTGCGTTCACTAACCCGATGCTGCGTTCACGACCCGATGCTGCTCACTGACCTGATCCCAGGCCTCCATGCTCGGATGGGTACTGCACAGACAGGCAGAGCTGCAGGGCCAGCTGAGTTTTCCCTGCTCCGCTCTCCCCTGAAAGCTCGGTGATCCCCCCCACAGGAAGACCCCCCCTCAGTAGCCCGTCCAGGACCGGACAGCCGACACTTAGTCTGCGGACGACCCCGAGCCTGGGACACTCGCCCCGCTGAATCTGTAAGGCTGAATGGAGAGGGAGAGGGAGGCTGCATCCTCGGACCTCATTGCATGGCAGGGCAGCAGGTGGGCGGCTGCTTCGGCTCACCTGTGACTGGAGGACGTCCTCCGCAGGCTGACGCAGCCGCGGACAGCAGCTGCCGCACGTCGCCTGCGGGCAAACCAGTGAGTCTCTGCAGCTCCAGAACAGAAACACAGATGACATCCTGGACAGACGTCAGCTTAGCTGGTGAAGGAGACGCTCACCGTTACTATGGCAACGACAAAGCCCCGCATCCACATACACCTGACCGCGACAGTAGCCCTGTCCATCACCTCCAGCCCTGCCCACGGTTGATTAAATGGGCGTGGCAACACCGCGCGTGGCTGGAGTCGGGTGCAGCTTACCTCTCCTGACCGCTGCGACGATCGACGGCTTGAGCTCCAGCCGTTCCCAGACCATCCCCGCACCGAACCCGGACCAGCTTACCCCCTTCCGAGACACTTGTCTGGTTTCTCGACGTCTCAGAACAAACGCCCGCCTTACTTCATACGTCACCACGAGCCGCTGGTCGGATCCACTCAGCGGGTTTTAGGGGGGTGAGGCGAGGACCGCGGGTCCTCAAAACCCAGCCCAGTTCGATATACTCTACCGACTAGGCGTCATAACGATTTGACCTTTCTTATGAACGGAATTGTAACGTCGAAGTGTTCTCATTCCGCGTTTACGCCATTTAATTTCCTACGTCACTAGTTCGAACCCCCTCGGAAGTCTCAGGCCGAGGCTACGTCACATTTGAGCGCCCGGACGGGAAAACAAACCGTCCAACCGACTGATCAGAAACATTTCAGTGATCAATACGCGGTTGTGCGTTTATGGATCGGACGTTTAACGCAGACATGAACCCCTCCGCAGCTCCGATGACGTAACTGGTTCTGGTCTTCAGGACCGGTTTCAGCTGATCCGGATCCAGTGATCCGGGTGTTGACGCCGGTAGGGGAGTGGGGCTGGCGCCTGGTCCTCGGATCCGAGGGTCCAGGTTCGCGCCCCGCCGGGCCACCGGGTCCCGGACGTTGCTTTAGATTTTTACCGCGTCCCGATAAACGATCGATTCGGGCAGACAGGTGAGTGCAGACGCGTCACGTGGTCCGTGCGCGTTAATGTGGGTTTCCGGTGGGCTAAGTTAGAGCAAACTTAAAGTCCGGTGACGTAACAGACGAAGGGGTCTGGGGGGCGGGCACCTGCCGCGCGGTTATCAGGTACAACATTGGGGCGGCCGCTGGTCTGGTGGACGGATTAAAACTCAAAGTAGAAAACGTTAGAGTTTAGATACTTTATTTAGAATAAATCATAAATTGGAAAAGCTTCATTTTTATTCATCTTGTCTTAATCCGCCGTTACAGCGTCCAGACTGGCAGCTCTGCTGGGTGGTTCCGGTTGGATGAGGCATCAGCTCGTTTTCATTCTGACTCGTAAGAATTCGCCACCAGAACCATGTGAAGCGGGAGAACGACCAAGGATAGGAGCTCAGAAATTTTAACAAAATAAATAAAAGGGGGCCGGTGACAGCTCGAGGGTTAACGTGTCCACGGTTGCACCGTCGCCATGACGGCAGGCCTGCATTGCCATGACAGCCGTCGGTCTTTTCTGAAGGACATCTCTGATCCCTCCCTCTCAGGTGTACCGACTCGTGAACCCAAACATGAGCACCCGAGTGTGCAGGACCTGTGGGGGGTCCGACATCGATGTGGACCAGGCCCGGGGCAGTGCGGTGTGCACCAGCTGCGGTTCGGTTCTGGAGGACAACATCATCGTGTCCGAGGTCCAGTTTGTGGAGGGAAGTGGAGGAGTGTCATCTGCCGTGGGACAGTTCGTCTCTTCTGACGGTGAGAACGTTCCCTCAGCTCAGCAGGCGTGTCCCTGGATCACAGGCGAGCCGCCTGAGAAAGAGCTCGTACACCAAAAGATCCAGCAGAAACATTTACATTCAGTTTAATTTAAAAACCCACACGACTAGAAAGCTGATGAAGAAACTTTATTGAATCTGAGCCTGCAGACACCAGGATGGTTCTTCAGCTGGTCTGTTTACCTGCAAGACAGAATCTGTCAAACTGCAGTCTACTGGTCAGTTGCACAGCAGTAAAACAGGTGACGATAGGCAAACCTCCACTTCCACGCATCCAGGGCTTGAATGAGAGCATTGCATTTAAAGAGTCTGAACACATTCCCATCAGGACAACCAGCTCAAGTGGTGCCAGTTTAAGAACCGGCGCACTGAAGTTCAGTTGGTGGTTACGTTTTTCCCGGTTGTGTAGCACGTCTAGATTCTGTAGATAAACCAGTGTGCAGGCCTTCACTCTAGACCTGCCAGTCCAGGATCCTGAACAAAGCAGGTTCAGCACAAACCTGTTCCATTTGGTCAGTCAAGAAGCCGCCCCCCCCACCAGCTGACAAACTTTGGAGAACAGGGCCCCGACTTAACTCAGGAGTGTTAGAAATCCACTCCAGGTTGACCAACTTCAGTGTTCATGCTAAGAGCCGGATTTGTGTCGCATGACTCAATTACCACGGTGGTCGGTCAGATCAGCGGTCACGTTGTTCAAACTGGAGATCGCCACTCGTCCGCGCTCAACATGGACAAAATGAAATACCACTGGAGGTCATAGGGTGGTACTGGGCCACAAGAAAACTGGCAGACATCCTTAAGTATTGAAAAATGAGTCAGGCTGGGTAAAATTGGAGCGCCGTTCAGGGGTTTAATACACCACTGCCCCGCTGGATGTGTTGCTTAACCACAAGTTAGAGGGTGGAGTAAGGACAGATCACTAAAGGGAGCATAACCTTTGCTTTACACCTCAGCAGGACAATAGTCCTGCTTTATACTTCAGGTCAGTGTGCACGCCTTAACCCCTGAATGACGGACCAGTTTTTACCTGATCTAACATAATCTGAGCAAGTGTAGTACCTCTGATGATGCCGTGGTGAACACTGGCCCCATACCGACTGGATTCTCCGCTACAGCCCAACAGGTCGGAATCTGAGCCTTTCGGAACCATTTGGACATGACTAATGGCAGCTTCTCCAGTAGGCGTTTGAACGTTGATGTTTGCTGGGCTGGTCTGCAGCACAGCGCTTTGGTAGGACAGACCACTGGCCTCCTCTCTGGTCATGGCATTTGGGTTCTGTGGGAGTTTTGGCTGGTTCTGAATCTGGAGTCTCAGACCAGTAGGTATGACTTTGATGAGAGACTTTCCTATTGGGGGAGTTAAAAACAATTAGTATAGGGAAAGAAAGTCACCATGTTTGTGGTTGATCATCTAGTCCCACCTGGTGCATGAAGGACATCTCTCAGAAATGAGCCAAGTTCTGGTTTGCTGCCTTCTGTCCCAACCAGTGATGGATCTAGTTTCTGCTGGTGTCCTGCCCAGTTAGGTTTGGTGATGTTGACAAGTACAGGCTGAACACCATGAAGACCTTGTTCTTGTGCAACACCTGACTTCTGAACATGTTCCGGTTGCGAACTTGAAACTTGGTGCTCAGGGGTTTCTTGGGAGATCCACTGGGGTACATCACTGGCAAGCTCAGAGGACTCAGAGCTTTGAGAGTATACTGGTTGAACAACAGGTTTCTGGTTGAGATTCTGACTAGAAGAGGCAAATTTGCTGGGAGGTTTTACTCTGATGGTCTGCACCTTGCCCTGAATATTCCTTCTTTCCAAAGGGCCAGTTCCCCCCAGGTTTTGGAGATCTTGGCCAACAGGCGCTGTCAGTCTGTTGCTGAAAGAGTCCTGCAGTAGTTCTGGCCAGTCAGGGATGGGATTTTTTGGCGGAGTGTGTTTGGACTCAGCAAGGCCAAGCATGTGGTGGTATTTGCTGGGTTGGAGTAGTTCATACCTGATGTGGTCCTGTGGTTGCAGAAATCTTTGAACCTGAGTGGTCGGAGGGGGTTTATAATCACCAGGTGGCTTCACCACCTTCACCATTTCCATCCCACCAACTGATGACCCATGGAGACTCAAACCTGGCTTTGTCTCATGTGGCCGTTTCAGGTCTAGGGTGCCAAGGGAGAGGATACGTTTCAGGTCTGGTTCCTGTCGAGAGGCCCAGTCATCTTCAGCTAAGCCGCTCATGCTTTCAAACTTCTGCTTCCCACTTCCCAACGGCTCACTGACTAGAGCATCAGGAGTCCTATCAAAGGGCTTCAAATCTCGGTCTGGTCCTGACGTTGCCTCACTCTGTGGCGGCCTGTCAAGACGTAGCCACTGGATTCTCCCATCTGGTAGCCTGTTCAGTCTGGATAGAGGTAGCAAGTTAAAACCAGCGCCTTCTGGAAAGCTGCAACATGAGCAGACAAGGATGAAATGAAACCTACTGAGGGACTTTATGGGTTTGAGTGTCAGGGGAGCCAGCCCTGGTGGGAAGGACTGAGGACTGAAGCGCATCTCCTGGTACTGAGAAGTGGCTCGATCCCTGGTTGGGTTGAAGCCCAAAGGTGGAGGGGGGCAAGGTTCCTCCTGCAACAATGGTGTCGCTCTCAGAACCCTGATGTGGACAGGCTGTCTCTGAATCTGTTAGAGAAACTGTTAAAGCTTTGACTGAAACCAGAGAGAGAGACACACACACACACACACACACACACACACACACACACCTCTGTGGCTCTCAAAGACTTTGAATGATCCAAAACCAGGAGTTGGCGAGTTGAAGTCGCGATCCACAGAGATCCTGCTGACCTCAGTGAGAGGGTAGAAGCACCTCACCGTCACCCTGTTGGATGCATCCGACTCTCCGTCACATGGCCAGGAGCAGTTTATTCAGATCTTGATCTAGTTCTTACTTGAACTGAGGCTCTCTGGAGATAAAGTTTGGGCCATCTGTGACGAGCTGTCTGTCATGGAGGATTTCATTTTCATAAACCATGTACCAGTCCCCGATCTGTGAAAACAGCAAAGCGTCAACTTTTACCGGGTGGATTCACTCCAGTTCATGATGGTTTTGAACATCTAGACAACTGCAAACAAACAGAGGTCCAAGGCTGAAGGCTGAAGTAGGGCCCCTATGGATGAAATCTTAGAGAGTTTGTCCTTTTAGTTTAACATGTTTTCTGGTGACATCAGTCAGCAATCAAGTGGAACTTTGAGTTTGTCCCCTGCCCCCCCACCTTTAAAAACAAAAGTAAAGGTTTAGGTCAGTGGCCAACTTTAATCTTACCATGGCTCTGGTCCCACAGGAGTCTAGTTTGAACTCAAACAGGACTCTGGCTCCATCTGTCTGTCTGGGTCTGCAAGTGCGGTCCAGCAGACTGGTTCTTTCAGGTTGCACCGAGGGCCAGGTGGAGGTTGGCGTGGCCACCACTGTCATGGTCCCATCTGATGAACAGACTAAGACCAATGCCGACAGTCATTTCTGCATGTGAGCTCAAGTGGACTATAGCAGCTGTACCAGCATGTTGGAGGTCTGAGCCTGAAGAGGTTTTACCTTACCTATCATGTCCTGAGTTCTGAAGAGGCAGCGTTTGGACGTAGACGCCTGGACCTCTAGGGTTTTGGAATCTCGTAAAAGCAACTTAAATGTTGCGTAGAAGTTGGAGAGGTTGATTTCCTTGTAGAAGGGGAAAACAAAAACACCTGCTGTGTCAACTTCACTAGCAGCCCCCCCCCCCCCCAGCATTTTGATTGGACAGTACTTTCCCAGCAGCCTGACTTCAGTTGCCAATTCTGACTTGATTTTGAGGCAAATATGGATGTGTAAAAGCAGTTCACCTGAAATCAGGTGGCTTCTGAAGATAATACCGCACCACCATTCTTACTTCGTAAGTGAACCCAACAGAGAAGATGGGGACTTCCAGGCTGGTTCTTTGACTGTCGTTGTGGAGGCGGTATCCTCTCTGGGCCACCAGCTGGGGTGTCAGAGGCTCCTGGTCAATGCCGACTTCCCACAAGCTCTGAGATGGTCTGACCACGCTGAATGAGATTCCTCCTTCCAGACACTGCGCTGTGATCTCTGGAGGAACTGCAGCAACAAGGGTAACAGGTTCATGTGCACAAGGTCATCACCACCACAACGTAGAGATTAAGTGAGGCACTATATTATGGCCCAATCGTGTCAAGGAAAAGGACATCACGCACCAAGCCAGAGAAGCATTCACAACTCAGTGTGACACCAACAGCAGGAAGTTATTAAATCTGAGTAGTTGTAAGCATGAAGGAACCACATTATGCTCAAGGCACAAGCAGTGAGCGTTAAAACCGGCTCACAAACGGAAACAGCAGCCAGAGGGGCCGCAGCGTTTCTACATGCAGCTGGACTGGTCTAGTTGCACCCTTCCAACCTTCTTGGTCAACGTCTCACAGCGCCGACAGCATCATCCCCTTTAGCTACCATGAAGGTGACTCCCGCCTCATTTCGTACACACAATGGAGTCACTTCGTTTCTGGAATGCTGGTGTTTGCAGATGGTTCAAGCAAGACAGAAAAATCCTGCGGAGGCCAAATAGCCGTTTCCTTGTGGATGACTGCCACCAAACCAAGGTCTGCACAAGCGTTTCATGGTGTGTTGAAGCAGGAAAATATGGCGTTCCTGCTGCGGAGCAAGTGTACCTGGTATTGCACGCTTTTCCTTTAAGGACAAGGTGAAGATGTTATCCTACATTTAACCACTACAGAGACCATCAGAACATTGTCATCATCATCACAAGATGATCATATGAGGAGCTTCTAACTAGCACAAATCTACATAGAATCGTACTTACAGGCATTCAACACTTGTGCTGTAATCAGAGCGTGGTGGTGATAAGACTCTCTCTGGGGCATGAGGATCAAAGTGAAGTCCATGTCGATGGAGAACTGAACTACACCGCCACCTACATTCTGTTGGAGAGAGACATGTGACACCACGGCGGTGTTCCATAAGCTGGCCTGATCAAACAGGTGGGACAGTGGTGCACTCACCGTCCGGCGCACTGCAGCATCATTGAAGGGCAGCTGCAGTTCATAGGCTCGACTGCCGTTCACGTGCACGGTTGGACTGACGCTCAGACTGGGTTGCGGCCTCCCAGAGATCAGCAGCAGCTTCCCATTGATCTTCACATCCTCCAGGACAACATTAGCAGGAATGTTCCCCAGGTAGACATCAAACAGCTGGTGCTCACTGATGGTCCCTGCAGGAATACAATCATGATTACAGACATGAACTGGAACCTCAGACCTTATTGGAAGGGTCAACCCAGATGTAACAGCAACTTGAGTCAGACCTTAAATGCGAGTGCCTTACTGTTGATGGTGAAGGGTGGGTGACAGATCGGTGGCGTTTCCAGCACTTTCAGCATCCTGTGTTTGGTGTTGATGCTGCTGCCGTCCTCGTAGATCAGAGAGAACAGGTGTTCGTACAGCAGGAGGACCATATACACCTCCTTGTACGAGTTTTCTACAACCAAACCCTACGAGGGGGGGGAGTCAAGGTTGAACCAGTTAGTCCAAGTATTTTTTGCCTTCAAAGCTTACGAGCACCCAGCATTTCACCCGTAATGACACTGAACAAGACCCGCTTCAGTTGAACCTTTGTTCAGTAACATCTCAGTAGAGCCTTACTCCAGAGGAAGGCTACACAGCATTTTCCAAAGTTTTCATGGCATCTACACCAGCTGGATGTTGACAAAGTATAAGGAAGCCAATTATTTTAAACCTGGACAGTGTCAAGGTGTGCCATTTTCAAAATTGCCAAAAGTGGCGAGAAACCGTCCCTTATAGCTACAGATGTTGAGCTGGCTTCATGAGACCTCTTCATTAGTGGCCTTCAAGATTATCAGAACTCCACTGGTCACACTGGCTGAGAGCCACACTGAAGTGTGAACATTAAAACGTGGCAATGAGTTCTGAAGTCTTTGATCCTACTCGGCCAACAGCTGAAAAGTGAAACATGGAGTATAACGGTGTGGGTCTTCAGTTACGTCAGGCTCAGAACCTCATTTGGATTCAGATTATATTTATCTTCTGAGTAGTAATGGAAATAAGTACTATTCAAGCTTTAGGTCGCTGCTGGGTCTTCCAAGATGACAATGACCCAAACATCCAAAAACTGAAGGGTCAGGCAAGGTCCTGCAGTTGCGTTTCAGTTCAATCTGAGAAACTGTGGCAGGAGCCCAAGATTTAAGCAACTATCCAAAGACCATGCAACCCTTGAGACAACTTAGTCATTCCCCCCAGTTGAAACAGTTTCATTAGTGCTCCCCCCCTTTAAAGTCAAATCCTTGGTCATGTTCATGGGAAGGTAGATGTCATAAAGAGCCGATAATACCTTCGTTGTACATCCAGTCTGGAAGAACGAAAAAAAAAAAAATTGAAGTTAGCAAAACCACACATGGAATACGTTTACCTTCCTGTAGCCACCTTCAGCCCCAAAAGGAACCCCAATCTTGACCAGTCCTCCCTCCTGAACCATACTGAGTCCTCTGGAGACAACCGTGGGGTTGTCCAGCAGCAATCCCTCAAGCCCCAGGCTGAAGTTTTTACTCTCCAATCCTGTCCCCTCCCCAACCAGAGGAGGTAGGACCTGGGGGACATCCCACAGCAGCCGGGTGCCGTCAAAGGAACCTGAATCTAAAGGAACCAAAAAAAAAATAAAATAAAGCCTATATCCAAGACGGCAGCCGTCTTCCTGCTGGTTCCAGTGGAAGGGACTTACTGAGTGGGCAGGCCATGGACATGTCAACCATCATCACCAGCAACTTCTGCTTGAAGAACAGAGACACCTGGACAACCTCAACAGGAACACCGTCCACCTGAAAGATAAGATTCCAACGTCATCCTACGGCAGTCTTGTGCATTTTAGCCTTAGAATTCCTAAAAGGGAAAGTGTCCCAACTGTTGCAGGGCCGTTCCTGGCAACGATCCAGCCCCTGAAGAACTGCCTGGAACCCCCGTCAGTGGAAATACAGCACTTCATTATGGGGTGGCATTTGGAACAGCTCATGCTTAACAGGATTGTCAAATGTAGTCAGTGTTTAAAGTGTGAACATGTCATTTTAACAACGTGCTTTAAAATTTCTTGGGAGGAACTTTCGGGACATTTACAAAAATGGTGGTGGCCTAGTGGTTACAGTGGTGGGCTTGGAGGACCCAGGTTCAAGCCCAGGGCTGCCCACAATGGTAAATCACTGGGGGCCCCTGACTCCCAATTGCTCCCCGGGGCGCTGCCCTGCTAGCAGCCCCACTGCTCACTAGTGAAACTAGTTGATGGGTTAAAACCAGAGACTAATTTCAGTGTGTATCGTACATACAGCGTGTGCACGATGTCCACACTGACAAGAAAGGGGGGGAGAAAAAAAAAAAAAAAAAAGGCAGTGTGACATCCATGTCACCACGAGTCATCCTAGAAGAAGTCTAATTGTTCCATACGAGTTGGGAGCAACTGATCCAATCAATAAAAGCTGAAGGAACCAAGTGTTTATAGAATCAAGTTAAACCAGCTTACTGGGCGAAACGAACCCTTGACACCTAAAGTTTATCTTCCAATGTTTTGGCACCGCATACGTCAAGTTTCAAGACAGTTGTGATTCCTCCTCTCCAGAAGCCAGTCTGAAAACATTTCTGCAGCCACTGCAGCTGCCGTTTACCCGTCCTAAACCAAGGACTTCCCTCTTAGAGCCGACGGCATCTGGGAGGTCAGTGCACCATTTCAGAGGAGCCCAACGTTTAGAGTGACTGTACAACAATCCCTCGTTGCCCTGCTACATCACGACCAAGGGAGCCAAGTTCTACAGGACGTTTGACCCGATGTGTACTACAGTACTGTGGCTGTATCTGCCGTTACTCACCGTTGAGACCTCGGCATGCGGCTGTCTGTACGGAGACCGAAGGACCACCCTGTTTGTGGAGGCGGTCAGGCTGTAGCCCCACCTCTGGGCCTCAGGGATGGACATGGAGGAAGCCCGCCCATCACTCTGCAGGAACATCAGCTGCCATGCCCAGGTAGCCTTCCTCTGAACCTGAACACCAGAAACCACAGTACTGAGCTGCATAAGTCTCAAACAGTAGTTCCCCAGATAACAGGCTTCTGAACAGGAAAGAGCCATCGATCTTTAAGTGGACCAATCAGCATCGAAGGGGAGTCCCTGGAAACGGGATTGTCCTCGGGCTCCATGGAGACCTCGTGAGCCGCTTGTTGAAATACACAACACAAGTACGCAGATGGGCTCCTGATTTAAGTGTTGGCTGCGTTGCATGGCGAGTTACCTGAGAGAGGGCCTCTAGCCACACCTGTCTGCCCTCCCCCCTCTGGCCTCCACATGACGACTCCCTGTTCACGTTCACCTGTCAACGACAGATCTTAGACCAGGTTTGTTTAACAGAAGTGTGTGGTGGAACATGGTCTGACCTCCACGTAGTTCTCCTCACAGGTGATTTCTCTGTGAGTCCAAGTGGGACCAGAACAGACAGCAGAAACAGAGCGACTGATCCACCGGCCGCCGCTGTCACTCACCATCACATTGAACTTAAAGACGAACACCTCGTCATTCTGGAGGGGTGAATTCAAAAGTTATTCCTGCACATAGACACCAAACAGATGCCCACCGGGGTCCGCGGCGGCCCACCGGGGGATTTTCATCCACACACTGGTTGTCACAGCTTCACTGCCAGTTAACTAGACACCTGGTTGCAGTTCAGGGATTATGGACAGGTGGAGTTACCTGGTTATGGGTGAAGCAGGAGTAGTAAGAGGCCCTGAAGGTGGTGAAGTGGTCCACCTTTAAGGTACTGATGGTGTAGCCACAGCGTGAGGCGAGCTGCTCATTGATGGAGTGAACCTCATCTCCATCTACAGGATGACGTTACAGATGTAGGACATTTAAAATACCACACACACACACACACACACACACACACACACACACACACACACACACACACACACACACACACACACACACACTGACCTACGGCCTCAAAGCGAGGCGTCTGCGCTGAGGCCACATGGATCCACAGGTATCGATCCCGACACTCAGACCAGACAAAACCTGCTGAAACAGACGGGAAAACATCAGTAACTCCCCATTAAATGCCAGCGAGGCATCTGAAGAGCCACTTACCTTCCAGCTGGTCTCCTGTTCCTTCTGTGAAGCCACAGCAGATCAGGACCAGTCTGAGAAAACACAGCCACATTCAGGGTTGACTTGCTCAGGCAGCTGCATGCTCCTACAGCTCAGAAGAAAGACAGCGAACTCACCCAAAGACAAGCAGAGCAGCGTTCATGCTGAAGAGCAGACCTCACAGATGGAGGTGTTCTCAGTCTGTGAAGGAGAAGCTGGCCCGCTACAGGTGAGCTCATCACCTGGTTTCAATGTAACCACAGAGACTGTCCCAGGTGAGACTGATGGAGTCTGATTACAGCTGGAGATGCCAATTGTGACACAACCTGTCAATCAAACCGTGTCCACCTCAAAGGTCACTGATCAGAAACTGGTCTGGAGCTCAATGAGCAGGAAACTCTCCGGTACGTCCGATACAATCAAGATCATGACGTGTAGCCGACGAGCACCTCTAACTCTGGAGGCAGATGACACGGAGACATTTGAGCCTTTTTAATCACGGAAAGTATGATATGATAAAAACTCAGTTCTAATCCTTTGAAGACTATTTCCACCAAAACTGCTGTTTATATTTGTAAACAAGACTAAAATCATGTCTGATAAGACTGAAATAAAGAGTTTAATAAATAAAGAGACTTGTTTGAATGTTACGGTCTCGTTTATCCTATGACTGCGTGGCCAGTTAATCAGGAACAACAACTGCAACGCTGCAGTCAGGAGGACAAAGACACGCTGACACCCCTAGACCATGTTCTGAGAGGTCACAGGAGCGCCAGCCATCACCATGGCAACCAGCTGCTACATGCTACAAACACTAGCACGTCAGCAGTTTACAGCTAACGTCCAGACTGAAGCTGAAGAACAAACGGCTGCAGTTCCTCTACTGACCACCAGGGTCCCAGCTTTCATCACTTTAGCTGCTTCGCTCTTAGCAATGAATTGACTTCCGAATGGGGAAGTAAAACTCAACAAAACTGGCAGCACGGTGGCTTGGTGCTCAGCACTGCTGCCTCACAGCAAGAAGGTTCCTGGTTCGATTCCTCGGGCCGGCGGGAGTCTGTCTGTGTGCGTACGTACCTTCCAGGTACTCCAGCTTCCTCCCACAGTCCAAACACATGCATTGGTTGATTGGTGATCCTAAGTTACCTGTGCAGGTGAGTCCTGGTTTCCGTTCTGGTTCAGGTCTACTAGTTCTGGTTTCACCACTGCTAGTTCTGGTTATTGTTCTACTAGTCCTAGTGTCAGTTAAAGTAGTCCTGGTTTTAAGTCTATTAGTCCTGGTTTCACCACTACTAGTCTCTGTTTCAGTTCTACTGGTCCTGGTTTCTTGTTTACTAGTTTGAGCTTCCAGGTCTGTCCAAAAACTTATGATTGACCTCCCAGGGAGGTGTTTCCAGTTCTTCATGCAGTCCAGGGTTTAAATCTGAGACCCTACAGATTGTAACAGTGATAAGATGACCACCGCGAGACACCACACTTTCTACAGTCCAACTCTGAAATCAGTCTCATCTTTGGTGTGTCACCATCAGAAACCAGATCCTGGAGACAGCTCACCTCCCTGAGACAAATGATACTAATATATAATCTCTCAGACAATTTATAGTTTCAAAAATCTAAGTGTTTCAGTTACAGTTCCCCCCGCTGGCCAGTTGGTTTCAATTTTGCATAGTTTCACAAACACTACTCGCATTTGTAAATAAAGAGCGGCCAGACTGCTAAACCTCTCAAGTTTGGCCGTTCAGCAGTCATTTATAAAGTCAGTCAAATGGCACTTTAGGAGCAATCTACGACTGTAGTATTGTGTAAATGTACCAAATTTAAACCAAATTTCAAATTTTTGACTTGGCTCATGTGAGTTGTAGCGCCTCCCTATGGACAAAACTTAGTAATGTTACTAACTCACGTCATGTTTGAAGTAGACGTTTTTACATTGGCGGGAACCGGGGCGGCTTGTAGAGCTGCCCTGCAAATGACTCACCTTGGAGGGTAGACTAAATCCCAGGTCAGGTCTAATGTGAACAGAACCAACACACGGTGGCAGGTCGTAGGAGGGATTTGTTGATCAGGTAACACGCCAGGGGAGGGTTTTTTTCATTATTATTATTATTATAAAATAAGGAAACAGCTGATGAGAGTAACAACAGCAGCAGGATACACAGGTAGGGTCTATATTTGCAAGATGAGTTACTCGGGAGACACGGAGTTCCTCAGAGCCTCGGACACCGTAAACTGGCATATGTCCAGAACCATGAAGGATGGTCCAATGTTTCAAACTGCCACAAAATGACAAACCGACAAATAATGATCATCCCTCATTTTAAAATTACACCCGTCTGATGGCGTATTTCATCCTGCTGATGTAGGGATTAGACGCAATTCTACACGCCCACACCACTTACGTTATGTTACCCGGTTAACGCCTCCCACCTCACCTTCCCTCCCCTCAACTCGCCTTCAGGCATGGAGTGGCAAATAGCACAGCTTGCGTTTGTGTTACTGGACACGCGTTAAACACGTGTTCATCATCCAACGATATTAGCAGGATCTAATCTAAAAACTACTGTTTGATCTTTTTGGTGGACCTTGTACAAGAGAGCATACTAAGTTGGTTCCTTGAGAAAAAGACAAATGTTCTGATTGGATTATGTTTGGATAATGCCTCGAAGCCGAGACCTTAACTAGGAACCTTCTTGCCGTAAAGCAACCGTGCTAACCACCAAATATCCAAACTGCCTTTTCCTAAAGTGTAACAGATTAATACTTTGCCACAGATCGTCTTAAAGAGTTTAAACTCCCCCGTTTTACATAATTGAGGATCTTGAACAGAATCTCGCACAGGACCCTTCCCCAAACATTGAAACAGTCCATAATTATGATGATTACTAATGTGTGAAATCAAGTCCAACCCCTGGTTTCTGTTGAAGTCTTTAAGATGAGATGAAGTTTCCTCCATACACCCCAAATTTCTCTTTATTTACTTTATAACTGTTAGATCTTTGTCATATGGTGAGGACAAAAAGAAAATCAGCCTAACACACTGGCCAAACGAACTTGTGTCCTGGTTTGTAAAGCAACATTGGTACTGGCCATAAATATATCAGTCGACCTTTAGTTTTCAGATGAGTCCAGGTTAAATCAGTTCTTTGTTCCAAATGGAAACAAACAGCTGTCTGCCCATCCCCAGGTCCAGTTAAAGCTCCCCTCCTTGGTTCCGGTTTCCACACCAGCGTGGGGAAGGAGTCCCGAGCTCAGACGCTGCAGAACGGTGAGTTCTGGTCCTGGTTCTGGTTCTGAAGGTGGACTCGGGTATGACAAGTTGCTTATTTCTGCAGGTAAGCGTCAGATCCAGCAGCTGGGCAGCCAGTTGCAGCTCAACCAACACTGCCTGGACACTGCCTTCAACTTCTTCAAGTTGGTGGTCAGCAAACACCTGACTCGAGGACGTAGGTCGGAGCACGTCATCGCCGCCTGCCTCTACCTGGTGTGCCGTACCGAGGGGACTCCCCGTATCCTAGCAACCATTGTTATGTGTTTGAACATGTGAGTTTTGTTTTCTGAAAACAGGGCTGCAGTCTTTTACTTTGAAAACACTTTTACAACTGTACATTGCTCTTAGGTGAAACAAAGACTTTCAAACATGAATTGCAGCACATCTGTGACAAGCACAACCTCAGACATCAACATCACATGACCAGACAGACTCTGCTCAAACAAGTCAAGTTACAAACACTTAGACTTCAGTCAGCCTCAAATAAGTCAGACTCAAACAAGCCAGGCTCAACCAAGTCTCAGGCTCAAATAAGGCAAGGCAAGTTTATTTGTCTAGCACAATTCAACAACGAGGTGATTTAAAGTGCTTTACAGAGACATTAAAACATCACATAAATAAAAAGCAGGATTTAAAATGTAAACAAAAGAAAGAAAGAAAAAAAATAAGTTTAGTTCAAATAAGTCAGGTTTACATGGTGGGCTGAGATAAGTTTGGCCGATGTCAGGCTTATACAACTTGAGTTAAAAAAAAAAGTCCAGCTTAAATAAATTGTACTTAAGTCGGTCTCAGATAAGTGTGGTTTAATAAATGAAGTTTAAACAAGTAGAGCTCCATTAAGTTAGACACTTAGACTCAAACGAGCCAGACTCAGTGGATCTGAGATGTTTCTGCTGACAACTGTCTTGAATGTTTCCAACTTTTAAACAATCTTTGTCGTCGTAGAATGTTTAACTGAATAGTTTGGATATGGTTTTTTAATCCTTTACGGTTGATGTGCAGTAACAGACACTCATCTAAGACCAGTGTTGACCAGTGTCTTTCCCTCTAGGCATTGTGTTAACACACACCTGAACGCTCCAGACCAATAAACTGCCCAAACATTCTTTTCCAGAGGTCTGCACGCCTGCTTACGATCAGTTCTTCATTGATGGTAATCATTGACGATGTTTGGGAGCACCTTACTGTTTTCGTGTTAATTCCTATGGAGGTATTACAAGACTTGCTACTTATTTCCCACATGGGTTTCAGTTCCTGTGCCGATTCTGATCTGATTAGAAATACTTCTGGAGATCCTGCATCTCTTTTCCCTCCATAAAGGATGCTCCAGTGTTTCCTTGAGGAGACACTCGGGAAGCTCTGGAGTTCCCTCTAGGGTTGACGGTTCCAGCTTTTTACTCAGTGCAAACCCGACTGTCAGTCTGAACATGTCACCTCTGGAGCTTTGTTGGGTTCCTCAACTGTGTCACAGACATGTTACTGGACCTGAGTGACCTGCTGCAGGTACGGCTGACCTCAGACCAGATCAGACGCCAGCAGACCCTGACAGGACTCACCACGGCCTTGTTTTCTGTTCCCAGGTCAACGTTTACATCCTGGGAAAGACCTTCCTGCTGCTGGCTCGCGAGCTCTGCATCAACGCGCCCGCCATCGGTGAGGTTTTCTTTTATTAAAAAAAAAGATCAGAGTCCATGTGAACACAAATACTGATGTGATCTCTGACACAGTTGGGTCACAAAAATCACAAAGATCGCTGCTTGTCTGAGGGATGAAACGAGCAACTACAGCAGGCAAGCACATCATAATCTACTGAGAAGCCGTCCCACAAAGAACAAGACTTCAGTGACATCTGCTGGCAGCTGCAGGGAACTGTAACTGAATCAGAATCAGAATATTTTATCCCCGCCAGGATTCTTTGTGATGGTATAGCAGCCCTTTTTGTAACCATATACAGTTTGTGTTAAAACATATCAAAAACCATCTGATTTTAGTGGTTCTCTTAGATAAACATGCCTTCTTCACGCCGGATCCTTTCAGGCCAGCGCAGAGCCAGCCACCGCAGTCCCCTCATGGGATCAACAAGCTGCATTAGCTTTAAAATAAGATTTTCATCTGAGGTTGTGGCTAGTACAAAGTCCCCCTACAATCAGATTATTATGTTTTCACATCACAGAACCAGAATTTAAAAACAGGGAACCAATTCAAAAAGAAAGACTCAAAGAAACAACAGCACACTTGAGTTTCAGACATAAACTTTAATGATCGTCATTCTTTGAACAAATCACTCAGCCCATTAGAAGCTGGGTTTCTGGAGCAATTTAGTTTTTCAGCAGTAAAAGACCAGTTCTGGGATCTGCCCCCCTTGCACACCGGTACCATTGGTACTGTCCGATGAGCACTGGAACTGAAAGGTGACTTTCCCAGACTGCACCTCAGTCATCCCCTCCTGACCAAAGTAACTCAGCTCGTTCCCATCCAGGACAGCGCTGACCGTGTAGAAGGTGTCCTGTTCCACCTGGACCGGATGTTCAAACCACACAGGAAAAGTGCTGCTTGATCCATCTGACAGGAACTTAGTAAGGTTTTGGGCCAGAACCGTCCCCTGCCTCTTCAGTTCGATCTTCACACTGTACTCTGCCTTCCCACTGCTGGACCCGTACAAGCCAAGCCCAGCGATGAAGATTCGGCGGTCCACGGCAAACTGGATGCTGTCACAGCGCCCCCTGTAGCGCCACTGGTTGCTGCGGTAGGCAGAGGACTGAAAGCGGTGGCACCTCTGCAGCGCCAGGCCGGCACGCTTCACCATGGGAAACTCCAGTCTGGGCTTGTTGGTGGCCGTGAACCACAGGAAGACATCGTAAGTCTCTTTCAGCGTCAGCACACCCGACTGGGCCGGCCCATCTGCGAACTCCTGCAATGACATGGAGGGAATCCGGACCAGGTACAGAGCCTTCCCCAGCATCTGCCGCTGGTCCTGAGGAGTAACCGCCAGGCCTTGCCGCCGACATTCTGCCGCCGCCCAGTTCAGTAGCGCCTGGAACACAACCACTTCACGGCTGTTGAGTGTCTCTCTCTGCAGGATAATCTCCAGCGTGGGCTTGTCGATCTCACAGAAGCCCTCGGATCGCAGAGCAAGCTCAGCCTGAGCATCTATCACCTCCCAGCAGCGCTGCGTCAGCTCCGGTTCCTCGAACAGCCGGCTCTGAGACAGCAGCACACAGGCGTTCTTCGCCTCCAGACTCGTCTCCAGGAAGCTGACACAAGCTCTTGCCAGCGCAGGGACGATGTACTTCTTTGCCGCATACAGAGTGGCGAGCACAGTGTCGGCCTCCAGCTCTATTTCATCACTGTACATGTACCTGAGGCAGAACCGATAACAGCATCAAGTTAGGAACCAAAGACCCGAAAAATTCAAGACAGAACTCATAGAACTTCAAGTTTACTTGAAAGTGACTCAAACAAGTAAAGCTCAAATAAGTCACAGAAAACAGTTTAGAAAAGAGTCAAATTGCTCTCCAGACCAAAACAAACCAGTGTTAACATCTGATACAGTAGTCATTAAAAAATGAAAGTAAGATAGTAAGCAGATCTCTGTACGAAATCCAAAAAGTCAGTCAAGAACAAGATGAGGTCAAACAAGCCATGCTCTTAAAAGCAGGGCTCAAACAAGCCATGCTTAAATAAGTCAGGTTCAAACAAGTCTGGCTCAAACAAGCCATGCTTAAATAAGTTAGACTGAAACAAGCTGGGCTCAAGTAACGCAGATTTGTTTAAGCCCAACTTATTATAAGTCTGTCTCGAATAAGTCAGGTTTATATAAGCTGAGCTCAAACAAGTCCATTTTAACAAGAAGGGCTCAAACAATTCAAGCTCAACTAAGTTGGACACAAACAAGTCATAGAAAATAGCAATAAGCTACTGTCTGGTCCAAATCAAAAATTAAAAATATGTTTAATACATCAGTTTACTCAAAAAACCCCAACACTTCTGAGGTTTGACGAGACGTGAAGATTGGCTTCTCTATGGCCCTCATTTTGGTTAGCTGTTAGCATAGCTCTGATCCTCCAGTGCAGCCTACTGTAGATAAGACACTAAATACAAGTACTTTACAAAAGCAGACTGAAGAAGAAGAAATGGGAATAATCCCTTTTGTTCAACAAACATTATATGATGGCAAAACAATAACACTACCTGTGTGTTCTGGCTATGTTCTGACTGGGTTCTGGCTGTGTTCTCCGTGTGCTCTGCCTGTTTTCTGTATATTTTTCAGTATATTCAGTGTTTTCAGTATATTCAGTGTTTTCAGTATATTCTGCCTGTGTTCTCTGTGTTATCTGGCTGTGTTCTGGCTGTGTTCTCCGTGTGTTCTCTGTGTGCTCTGGCTGTGTTCTCTGTGTGTTCTCTGTGTGCTCTCTGTGTGCTCTGGCTGTGTTCTCCGTGTGTTCTCTGTGTGCTCTGGCTGTGTTCTCTGTGTGCTCTGGCTGTGTTCTGGCTGTGTTCTCTGTGTTATCTGGCTGTGTTCTGGATGTGTTCTCTGTGTTATCTGGCTGTGTTCTGGATGTGTTCTGGCTGTGTTCTCCGTGTGTTCTCTGTGTGCTCTGGCTGTGTTCTCTTTGTGCTCTGGCTGTGTTCTGGCTGTGTTCTCTGTGTTATCTGGCTGTGTTCTGGATGTGTTCTCTGTGTTATCTGGCTGTGTTCTGGATGTGTTCTGGCTGTGTTCTCCGTGTGTTCTCTGTGTGTTCTCTGTGTGTTCTCTGTGTGCTCTGGCTGTGTTCTCCGTGTGTTCTCTGTGTGCTCTGGCTGTGTTCTCTGTGTGCTCTGGCTGTGTTCTGGCTGTGTTCTCTGTGTTATCTGGCTGTGTTCTGGATGTGTTCTCTGTGTTATCTGGCTGTGTTCTGGATGTGTTCTGGCTGTGTTCTCCGTGTGTTCTCTGTGTGCTCTGGCTGTGTTCTCTGTGTGCTCTGGCTGTGTTCTGGCTGTGTTCTCTGTGTTATCTGGCTGTGTTCTGGATGTGTTCTCTGTGTTATCTGGCTGTGTTCTGGATGTGTTCTGGCTGTGTTCTCCGTGTGTTCTCTGTGTGCTCTGGCTGTGTTCTCTGTGTGCTCTGGCTGTGTTCTGGCTGTGTTCTCCGTGTGTTCTTTGTGTGCTCTGGCTGTGTTCTCTGTGTGCTCTGGCTGTGTTCTGGCTGTGTTCTCCGTGTGTTCTCTGTGTGCTCTGGCTGTGTTCTCCGTGTGTTCTCTGTGTGCTCTGGCTGTGTTCTCTGTGTGCTCTGGCTGTGTTCTGGCTGTGTTCTCTGTGTTATCTGGCTGTGTTCTGGATGTGTTCTCTGTGTTATCTGGCTGTGTTCTGGATGTGTTCTGGCTGTGTTCTCCGTGTGTTCTCTGTGTGCTCTGGCTGTGTTCTCTGTGTGCTCTGGCTGTGTTCTGGCTGTGTTCTCTGTGTTATCTGGCTGTGTTCTGGATGTGTTCTCTGTGTTATCTGGCTGTGTTCTGGATGTGTTCTGGCTGTGTTCTCCGTGTGTTCTCTGTGTGCTCTGGCTGTGTTCTCTGTGTGCTCTGGCTGTGTTCTGGCTGTGTTCTCCGTGTGTTCTTTGTGTGCTCTGGCTGTGTTCTCTGTGTGCTCTGGCTGTTTTCTCTGTGTGCTCTGGCTGTGTTCTGGCTGTGTTCTCTGTGTTATCTGGCTGTGTTCTGGATGTGTTCTCTGTGTTATCTGGCTGTGTTCTGGATGTGTTCTGGCTGTGTTCTCCGTGTGTTCTCTGTGTGCTCTGGCTGTGTTCTCTGTGTGCTCTGGCTGTGTTCTGGCTGTGTTCTCCGTGTGTTCTTTGTGTGCTCTGGCTGTGTTCTCTGTGTGCTCTGGCTGTGTTCTCCGTGTGCTCTGCCTGTGTTCTGGCTGTGTTCTCCGTGTGTTCTTTGTGTGCTCTGGCTGTGTTCTCTGTGTGCTCTGGCTGTGTTCTCCGTGTGCTCTGCCTGTGTTCTGGCTGTGTTCTCCGTCTGCTCTGCCTGTTTTCTGTATATTTTTCAGTATATTCAGTGTTTTCAGTATATTCTGCCTGTGTTCTCTGTGTTATCTGGCTTTGTTCCGGATGTGTTCTCGCTGTGTTCTCCGTGTGTTCACCGTGTGCTCTGGCTGTGTTCACCGTGTGCTCTGGCTTAGTTCACCGCGTGCTCTGGCTGTGTTCACCGTGTGCTCTGGCTGTGTGCTCTGGCTGTGTTCTCCGTGTGTTCTCTTGTGTGCTCTGCCTGTTCTCCGTGTTCTCTGGCTGTGTTCTCCGTGTGCTCTGCCTGTGTTCTCCGTGTGCTCTGCCTGTGTTCTCCGTGTGCTCTGCCTGTGTTCTCCGTGTGCTCTGCCTGTGTTCTGGCTGTGTTCTCTGTGTGCTCTGGCTGTGTTCACCGTGTGCTCTGCCTGTGTTCTGGCTGTGTTCTCTGTGTGCTCTGGCTGTGTTCACCGTGTGCTCTGCCTGTGTTCTCCGTGTGCTCTGCCTGTGTTCTGGCTGTGTTCTCTGTGTGCTCTGGCTGTGTTCACCGTGTGCTCTGGCTGTGTTCACCGTGTGCTCTGCCTGTGTTCTCCGTGTGCTCTGCCTGTGTTCTGGCTGTGTTCTCTGTGTGCTCTGGCTGTGTTCACCGTGTGCTCTGGCTGTGTTCACCGTGTGCTCTGGCTGTGTTCTCTGTGTGCTCTGGCTGTGTTCTCCGTGTGCTCTGCCTGTGTTCTCCGTGTGCTCTGCCTGTGTTCTCCGTGTGCTCTGGTTGTGTTCTGCCTGTGTTCTTCGTGTGCTCTGCCTGTGTTCTGGCTGTGTTCTCCGTGTGCTCTGCCTGTTTTCTGTATATTTTTCAGTATATTCTGCCTGTGTTCTCTGTGTTATCTGGCTGTGTTCCGGATGTGCTCTGGCTGTGTTCCGGATGTGCTCTGGCTGTGTTCCGGATGTGCTCTGGCTGTGTTCCGGATGTGTTCTGGCTGTGTTCCGGATGTGTTCTGGCTGTGTTCCGGATGTGCCCTGGCTGTGCTCCAGCAGTTCTCTGAGTGCAGTCATCAGTTTGGACTCACTTCAGTAAAATGAGTAAGGCATCCGGTTCCACATCAGGTATGTGGATCACAGATTGTCCCTCTGCTAGATCTCCATAAAACATGGCTCCAAACACAGAGCTGCCAACTGCCAAGACGTACTGTAACACAGACAGAAAACCGGTCAAACCAGTCTGAACCAGAACCTGACATGAATACTGGGGACAGGACTTGGAGAGGAAAAAGGATGAAGCTACCAATCAGAGACCCTTAGCCCATTTGAGTCTACGATCACTGTAGACCAGGTTCTGTACCTTATGAGCAGGGACTGTCTGGGTTTCTCCTGGAGGACCGACGATGAAATGAACATCAGCCATCTGCTCGTTGTTGAACATCAGTGCGTTCCTGCAGATACACAAGAAAACAAACAGGAAGTATTTCCATCAGCAGCCCGTCACCTGTGGAGGTGGGGAGTGAACGTGGGACATTCCAGGTCAACCTGGGAATTCACCTTATGTTCTAGTCACAGAAGGTCAGCACTACATGGACTGCATTCATTTTCTTGTCTTGTTGATCTTCTGCTTTCACACCTGCAGACGTGGGTTTGTTTTCCTGTTAGAGGCAGTTTGCTCGCCTGTAGATCATATCTAGCAAGATGACAGGTCTGATATTACCCATAGTTCCTCTCCACCCACGGGGCAGAACCAACGGTTGCTTTTCAAACTGGTCCTTCACGTTGGTTAGCGCCACCACTAATCAGAGCAACAAACAAGGGACGTATTCAGAGAGACGAGTCAACGGGGGAGTGAGTGTTGTAGAGGAGTTTGAAGGAGTGCGAGAGCCGGCGATGAAATTAAAATAGAATCCAACGATTGTTGCTGTTTTTGAAAGCAGAATTTGAAAACTACTGGAGTTCCGAGAGTTCAGTCCATATTGCTGCTTGAAAGCCAGATTCATTCCTGGTGAGAGTTGGACTCCATCAGGACTTCTCTCTATCACCAGTTCTGGTCTTAGCGTTGTTGTCTCCAGGATCTTCAGCTCTTACTTGAGCGATTCGTAGCCGAATGTGAAGAAACAAGGATGAGAATCAGCTCCTCCAAACCTCAGACCATCGTTCCCAGTTTGAAAAGGGTGGAATGTGCACCAGGGTGGTTGGACTCTCCCTTGAAGGAGCCTCGGATTTGGGCCGAATTTGGGCGGGTTGTGAGCCAGATTTCAAGCTCAATGTGGCCCGCAGGTCTCAAGTTTTGATGAGGAATTCTATCATTCTACTTGGACTTCTGGGCTGACTTTTGGTTCTGGTTTGAGACCAGATCTGAGATATGAAGAAAAAAAGGATCAGTGAAGGATCTGACTGAACTCTGAACATAAACTAGCCGGTTTATGAGTTCACAGTAAGTTACCATGGTGATCTAGCAGCAGACCCTCTCACCTCACCCTGTAGCCCCGCCCCCCACCCACCCCTCAGGTGTGTTGTGGTGGTTCACCTCTCTCTCAGGGTGGGGTGGGCCGCCTGCCAGCCATCTCCCTCCTCAGTGTCGTCGTCGTTTGTTTGAACATTTCGCTCATCATCCTGCTCCGCTGAAATTTCTGCTTCGTTCCTCTGGATGAAGCTCTTCTTGGCCTCCAGCAGCTCCACCTCCTCACTGTGAGGAAGGGTGGTGGAGAAGAGCTCTGCAGCCATCTCCCTCCCTCCTCCTTCTCAGAGTGGGCGGGGCAACCACGTCACAGCATGACCACTTCCTGTCAGAGACAACAGAAAAAGGATGACCTCTGAATGAAAACGTTGTCTGCAGCAGAGCTGCTCTGTTATGGACTCCAGCTCCAGAAATACCTGCTGATCCTGTTAGACTTGAGAATATCACCATCTGTTACCACATTATTTTTAAAACACAATAAATTCTTCACTGTTCCTCTAGAAGCCAGCAGAGGAAGTTACATAATACTGCTTGTAACTTCCTGTTTTGAGTCTCCATATACACACACACAGATATATATATATATTTGTATATATATATATACAAATATATATATATATATATATATATATATATATAT